>MDKJ01241773.1:0-10219 GCA_005239525.1 Nicotiana knightiana | reverse complement strand
GGGTATAAAATAGGTGATCGAAAAGGGCTTTGGAATAAGGAATCTGGACTCTTTAAATGTCCATATTCATTCTCTAAAAATGCCTAAAATTATCAAAGTCCCTGTATAGTCTGGAATTATGTTAGCATCAGCACTAGGGTAGATGAATTTGATTTGTTGATAATCAAACTCACCCCATGATAAGTGCAAAAATGTTAGTATGTTGGCTGAAGTTTACCCTTCAAAAGGGGTATAAAGTATGTAGTTGAGAAGGCCATTAGAGTGAGAATCTGAACCCTTGGATGGTCAGATTCATCCTCTAAAAATGCCTAGATAAGCAAAGTTCCTATAGAGTTTAGAATTATGTTAGTTTTAGCACTTGGGTAGATGGATTTGACTCTTTAATAGTCAAATTCACCCCTAGGTAGTGCCTAAACAGTAGCCTAGGGTGCTGAAAATTACCCTTTACGGATATAAAGTGGATAATCAAAGGCTCCTTAGAGGAAAGAATCTGAATCCTTTATTATGATCAGATTTATCCTCTTAAAATGCCTACATAACCAAGTCAAGGAATTAATATGGAATGAAGGTCCAAAGTATGAAAATGACATTCCGGAGTTGAGTTAATCCTTTTATGATCATATTCACTGAGAAAGCGCATAAATAATTCTATCAGATAGTATGGTTTAAACACACGCAATATGAGGATTAAAACTGACCTCTTCATGGTCAGTTTGGTTTTGGTAGTTGCACAACACCTAAATTATATTGGGGTGTTCTACAGATTACAAAGAGAAGGCTCGAACGTAAGGCCTCAAGGGAGTTTCGAGTCAGCAAATTAGTTAGAATCTTATTTTTAGTTTCTTTCATTCTGTAAAGTGTGTAGCGGCAGTCAAGTTATAATCCCCCTGTATTTCTTTAGCTTTCATTGTAATGTAATTTAAGACTGGACTGTGCGCTTATATTCAGTTTTATTCATGTTCCTGAAATTTCGAGTTTACATTTTGTCTGTTCTGCAATGATATTAGACAAAAGAACGTATGAAAAATCTGTATAAACACCCCGTTTGGATTTTGGGAAAAATGGTTATTTCAAATTAAGTAGAGTTCAACATGAATAGAATCAGTAGATTATCTTCAGTTTATCTTGTGTCACATAAATTTGCAAACAATAAATGTATACATATGTGTGAACTTTAATCCTTTAGATGCGTGAGATTAGGTTGTTTAGAATTGGTAAGGATTACTGTTTCAAAATTAATAAAACCGCTTGTGGTATGATCTTTGTTTGAAATCATAAAATTCTGGAAGAAGTAGAGTGATTTCATCTTGCCCATTCGTATCAGAATTAACAAGTAACATATTTAGATATCTGAATTTCATAAGTGTATATATCTGAACGAACAAGGGACGTTCTGATTCCCACATTTGCCATCGTTGGCTAAAAACAAATTCTTTTCAGAACTAGTAGTCCTAGTACAAGGAAAGCTGACTTAGGATGGCCTAATGTGATAAAACGGGGCTAGATGAGGCCATAGCCCATAAGATGTTCTCTTAGAGCAATGAATATCGTTTTAGGAGATCTTCTAGGTAGAATGAATACCTTTAGTTCGAAATTTTGATAAAAAATCAAATATTATACCAAAGCTACCCTAACCAACACTCGGGAGCGACAACTCATGTCCCCGTCTTCAACTTCAAATTATAATAAAAATCACATGTTGTAATTACGGGTGCATTTCATGTGGCGTAATTAGAATGTGTCTAAAAATGACAAGTGCCCACCATCGTGACTTGTTTTCAAGATAAGTCCATAAATATTAAAAGCGGTGAAAAAGTGAAAAAGGCTAAAAGCACAATAGGCAAAAAATATGTAAATAATCACACAATTTAGGCCAAATAATAATAGTTAAGCGACCGTGCTAGAACCACGGAATTCGGGAGTGCCTAACACCTTCTCCCGGGTTAACAGAATTCCTTACTCGGATTTCTGGTCGCAGACATTTTTAACATAGTCAAAATTTCCTCAGTTTGGGATTTCAATAAATAAATAGTGTCCCGGAACACCATAAAAAACCGAGTGGCGACTCTGAAACTAATAAATCAATCCCAAATCCGAATAATGTCACTTAAATTGGAAAAAAACTCCCATATCCAACCTTGTCGGAAAAAGGAGGTGTGACAGACGTCATTCATGAACCGGAGGAAAACGAGAACATCAAAACAACTACGGAAGAGCTTGAAGCTATTCCATTGTCTGAACGAAAGCCTGAACAGAAAGTGTACATAGGCACGAGGCTAAGTCCCGGTCGAAGAGGTAAGTTAATTGATTATTTAAAGGCTAACGCAGATTGCTTTGCGTGGTCCCATTAGAATATGACAGGTATCCCACTAGAAGTGATGACTCATAAACTAAATGAAGACCCATCCATCATACCTGTTAAACAGAAGAAAAGAAAGAAAGGACCATTCAAGAACCAAGTGATTGACGAAGAGGTACGGAAACTCTTAAAGATTGGTTCAATACGAGAGGTAACGTACCCTAACTGGCTAGCTAACACTGTGGTAGTACCTAAAAAGAATGGAAAATGGAGAGTATGCGTAGATTATACTGACTTAAATAAAGCATGCCCCAAAGATTCATTCTCATTACCACATATAGATCAAATGATTGATGTCACCGCAGGTCATGAATTGTTAAGCTTTCTAAATGCGTATTCTGGTTATAACCAGATTAAAATGGATCCCTAGACGAGGAAAAAACCTCCTTTATTACAAGAAGGGGGACTTATTGTTATAAAGTCATGCCTTTTGGCTTAAAAAAATGCTGGAGCCACATATCAAAGGCTAGTGACCAAGATGTTCCAGGAACATCTAGGAAAAACAATGGAAGTTTACATTGGTGACATGCTGGTAAAATCAACACGGGCGGAAGACCATTTCCAGCACCTATCTATTACCTTTGACATTTTATGCAGGTATAATATGAAGCTGAATCCAGAAAAATGCGCTTTTGGCGTAGAATCAGGTAAATTATTGGGTTCCTTGTATCAAGCAGGGGAATAGAGGTAAATCCTGATCAAATTAAAGCTATAGAATAAATACCTGATGTACTTATAAACAAAAAAGAAGTTCAAAGACTAACGGGAAGAATTGCAGCCTTAGGAAGATTTATTTCCAAATCTTCCGAGAAAAGTTTTAATTTCTTTGCAGTTCTCAAAAAGCAAAATCGGTTTGAATGGACTGAAGAATGTCAACAGGCCCTCAAAGACCTAAAGGCTTATCTATCAAAACCTTTGTTGCTGTCAAAGACAAAGGAGGGGGAGAGGCTATACGTCTACCTTGTCGTATCGGAAATTGTTGTAAGTGCAGTATTGGTATGGGAGAATAAAGATAAACAATCTCAAATTTATTATGTAAGCAAGACATTACTAGATGCTGAAACTAGATATCCACATCTGGAAAAGTTAGTCTTAGCTCTAATCGTGGCATCTAGAAAATTAAGGCCATACTTTCAATGTCCTTCAATCACAGTTGTGACCTCGAATCCATTAAGAAACATATTGCATAAACAAGAACTATCAGGAAGATTAGCCAAGTGGGCCATAGAATTAAGTAAGCATGAAATAATATATCATCCTAGGACTGCAATCAAGTCTCAGATCTTAGCTGATTCTGTCGCTGACTTTAGTAATAGCATTGTCCCTAAAGTGGAAAAAGAGTTACAACTCTTCAACGGTGCTCATCCGGGTCTATGGACCCTATTTACCGATGGTTCTTCCAATATAAAAGGTGTCGGCTTAGTCATAGTCTTAATATCACCCACGGGTGAAAAGACACGGCAGGATATCAAATGTTATCCTATAACTAACAATGAGGCAGAGTACGAAGCTGTTATTGCAGGATTAGAACTTGCACGAGAGCTTTCAATCGAGCAAATCGTGATCAAAAGCGATTCACAACTGGTAGTAAATCAGATGCAGGGGACTTACATCGCTCGAGAAACTCGGATGCAACAATATCTGGAAAAGGCACGAGAGCTCATGAGACAATTAAAAACATGGAAGGTAGTACAAATACCTAGAGAAGAAAATGCAGAAGCAGATGCATTAGCTAACCTTGCAACAGTCACAGAAGTAACAAACAAAGACAATGCAATTGCCGTTCATCTATTCCTCAGCGATCGACCAGGATAGAAATAAGGTAACTTTCAAAAATTTAACCTGGGATTGGAGAAACGAAATCCTAATTTTTTTGCAGAATGGCACCGTACCTGAAGACAAGAAAATAGCTCAAGCACTTCGTTGCAAAGCTGCACGGTACTGCCTCATTCGCAACTCATTACATCGCAGGATGATCGGAGGGCCCCTAGTAAAATGCCTCGGACCTAACCAAATGGAGTTTGTGATGAAAGAAGTCCACGAAGGACACCGTGGAAATCACTCAAGGGCGAGATCCTTAGTGAAAACCCTAATCAGAGCTGGATACTATTGGCCTAAGATGGAAAAAGAGGCCTAGAACTTCGTATCCAAATGCGACAGGTGCCAAAGGTTTGCCAATAACATGCATCGACCAGCAGAATTATTGCATCCAATAATATCCCCATGGCCTTTCATGAAATGGGGTATGGACATAGTGGGACCTCTTCCCACAGCTAAAGGACAGGTATGGTTTTTGCTCGTGCTAACCGATTATTTTACAAAATGGGTAGAGGCAGAAAGGTTCAAACAGGTGCGAGAAAATGAAGTTAAAAGTTTCTTGTGGCAAAATATAATATGCCGCTTTGGGATACCAAAGGAGATCGTGTGTGATAATGGCGCACAATTCATAGGCTCGCAAATCACAGAATTCTTCGAAAGCTGGCAAATCAAACGGATCACTTCAACGCCATACCACCCCATGGCTAATGGTCAAGCTGAGTCAACGAATAAAGTCATCATCAAAAATATAAAGAAGCGACTAGATAAAGCCAAAGGAAACTGGCCTGATGAGTTACCAGCGATACTATGGGCATACAGAACCACTTCAAAAACAGCCAGGGGAGAAACTCCGTTCGCATTTGTCTATGGCTCAGAAGCCTTAATACCTGTGGAGATTGACGAACCAAGCATAAGGTTTACAACAGTCATGGAGGAAGCAAACGGTGACGAATTGAGGACCAATCTGGACCTGCTTGAACCATGAAGAGAAGCAGCACTGTTACAGATGGAAGCTCAGAAACAAATCATAGAGCGTTATTACAACCGTACAGCTCATCTCAGATACTTCAAGATTGGGGACTTCGTCCTCAAAAAAGTCTTTCAATCAACGAAAGAAGTAGGCGCAGGAAAGCTAAGTCCAAACTGGGAAGGACCCTACAAAGTCCGAGGCATAGCTGGGAAGGGCGCCTATGAGCTGGAAGTTATGGACGGCAGAATCCTACCAACAAGTTAGAATGCCATCCACTTGAAGAAGTACTACTTCTAAGGAAAAGAAGTTGATACCCCCGGTCAGGTATCACACGTTCTATTTTATTTTGAACATTTGAAATTTTACTAACCTTTTTGGATGATAGGCATAAAGCTAACCCATTACTAGATGATGATATTAGACCTGCAAAGACGCGAGGAAATAACTAAATTCCCAGTCTAGGGCTACACTTTCTGATGGACGTTTTAAAGGTTTAAGCAGTCATCATTTAAAAATTATATACCTTCAAGGCCCGTATGTTTTTCCTTTTCAGGAAAAGGACCACAAGGAAGGAATAGTCAAGTGCTCGAGATTTCATTCTTCAAAGATCAAAAACTTGGGGGACTATACAGTATGAAAGGCAAAAACGAAGCAAAAAAGACTATCAAAAAGTCAAAGCTCGAGCCTGAAGATCCATCTATCCAGCAAGCCAAGTGATACGAGCAAAAACGAAAGAGCCAAAGACTCGAACACAAAGCCTAATCCAAAACCCTTTGAACATGTTCAGATTAAAAGGCAAAATGTTAGCTACAAGGAAGAAATGCACATCTTTGTACTTATTCAAAACAGTTATGGATAAAAGATCATCATCATTATACTCATTCAAAACTGTTGTAACTAAAACTAGTTACGAAATCTTTGTACTCATATAGAAAACTGTTATCAAATAAAACAGTTACAGATGAAAGATCAAAATCCTTGTACTTGTTCAAAAAATTGTAAAACAGTTACGGATGTAAGAGCATTTCCCTCGTGCTTATTGAAAACTGTTGTCAACAAAAGCAGTTACGGGTGAAAACCCCAATTTGAATAAAAACTGTTACGAATGAAAAACAGTTGCCCTCTTGTATTAACTCGGAAAAGTTACATACATAAAACAGTTACGAAATACAAGTGTATATCAAATCTGTTAAAAGAAAACAGTTGTAACATGAGTTTTAGACGATAATCAAACACATGTAAAATGTTGTGAAAGTCCAAACAAAAAAAAAACTCTCCTCAGAAACATTCTTAAACACGTGAAAAACTCCTATCACTCTATTGCATTATTACACCTTTATGAAATTGAGACGTCTTCTTCATTAAGTGTCGATCAGAAAGGGCCCTCTTTCACAAATTATTCCTATTACAAAAAGGCACACATCTTATATGACACCGTGCCTATTACGTAAAGGTACGAGTAATCTAAAGCATTCTATATGCAAAACTCAGAGGTAAAACTAAAACCTCCAAAAATAAAGCATGCAAAAGACTTAAAGAGTGAAACAGAAACTCAACGGAAAATAAAATTCATACTTGCATTAATATATTAAAACGGCTAAGTAAAAACTAAGTATTAACTTAACTTAGCCGTATAGAGTTTTTATACATTGAGGTTCCCCTAAGTTGTCATTTGGGGACTTTAAAGAGATCAAAATTTACCCCCGATGGGACTGGGGGTAACCACCAATTGAGACAAAAAAAAGGAGGAACCAACTTCTTAAACTTCATCAGGAGGGGGGTTGAATTCACTGGCAGAAGGAGCAAGAGCGGCTTGGGACGAAGAGACTTGAGAAGCAAGAGCATCACCTTCAGGTGAAGAGATATTCTGACCTTGTTGAGCCTTCGTAATGGACTCCTTGATTTTTGCAATTTCAGCATCAAGGTCGAAACCCTCTCGGCTCATTTCAGTCAATGTGTCAAGGCGAGAGTTCATATACACCCAACTAACATCGACAGATGCCCTGTCTTCAAGAGCTTCGTAATCCTTCTCCCATATCATAACCTCAGCTCTTAGTTCATCCCTCTCAGTCACAGCAGCATCAATAGAGGCCCTTAAAGGAGCGAAAGACCTTTCCAGGAATTGAAATTTCTCCAAAGAGTTGCAGAGATCCTCTTGGGTCTGAGTAAGAGATTGCACTAGTTTGCCCGAATACTCATCCTTTTGGTCTAGTAAGGCCTTCAAACTCCTGACCTCTTCCGAGGCACGAGACAGCTGCTCCACGAATGAGGACTCTAGGACGCTCTTATCTTTGTCTGCCTTAACAGAAGATGCCTTCTCCACAGCCAACTCTGCCGTCATGTCCCTCACTTGCTGCTCCAAGGTACATTTTTCTTCTTCTACGGCTTCCATGTCGATCCTTAAGCTTTCATACTGTTCTTTCTAGTTACCTGCTTCAGCATGCCACTCCTTTACTTCCTGCTCCGTATGAGAAATCCTTTTCATAAGCTCTGTGCCAATAATATTGATCTGCAAAAGAAAGCCAAATAGATATGGTAAATACATGCACAAGAATGAGCACAAGAAAATGCATTTTACCTTTAAAGAAGTATGCACGATTTCATTATCCCGTAAGAGAACTGTGGCTGTCCAACTTAGCTCTCTCTGTCGGGCCTATCAACGGTTTCAACAACACATCAGGCTGGACAGACTTTTTAAAAAGACTACCCTCTGCTGGAACTTCTATCATCACCTGCCTCATCTCTCCACTGGAAGACCCTACTTCTGTAATAGAAGGCACGGAAGCAGGTAAAGATGCAGGAACCACGGGCGAGGAAATCTGAGGGGCCAAAAAAGCCATGGGAGAGGGAGCAATGACAGGAGCAGGAATATCCACGGGAGCAGTATAAATAACTGGAACAGTTGAAGGGAGTTCTCTAAGAGAAGGAGAGAAAACAACCAAGGGAGCTTCATCAGCAACAGAACCAAAGCCTTCACGGAAAAATTGGCCAACAGATTCACGCACGGGAGAGGGAGTAGCATCCTCAGAGGCAGAAAATTCAACTTCAGGCACGGAAGGCACGATGACAGGTGTAGACTCGTCGTCTGAGACCACCTTCCTTCTGCGTAACCTATGTATCAAAGTGCCCTCCTCTTCCTCTTCATCTCCCGAGGTCCTTGACCCACCTGCTTTTCTCTTTGAAGAAGAAGAGCCTGAAATGATCTCCTGGGCCTGAGCAGGGATAACTTGGAAACAGACGCGGATGCAGAAACTGCATGAGCAGGAAACCCTGTCAAAAGGAAAGGGTTAAATAATTCTCAAAGGAATAAACAAGTACAAATAAAAACTTCACTTACCATGAGTCTTAACTCTCCAACCAGACCTCTCAGATAGGTACTTCCACGAACGTTCTTCCAATGGAGAAATTAACAAAAGCTTTTCTACCCAATCTCTGAAACCGGAGACATTCTCGACGGTTCCTATGATTGCTGCAAAAAGAAGAAATAGCTACGGTATTGATAAAATATCTAAAGTAAAAAAGCAAGGAATGTGAGCAAGAATGTACTCACGTGAAAAATTCCACTTCTCAGGGAAGGGAATATTCTCTTCACCTACTAAACCAGCAGTAGGAACAACAACATACCGAAGAAACCCACCTCGATCCTTATCATCTTCAGAAGTCACTAACACTCTTTTACTCCTAGCAGCTAGGGTAAAAATTCCCTAACTGAACAACATTGGGGAATAGAGGTGAATAAGATGATGAAAGGTAAAGGGGATCGAACCTAAGGTAGCCAAGTATCTAATACATGCAACGACTCGCCATACAAGAGGACCGACTTGTCCCAAGCAAATTTTGAAAAATCGACAGAACTCGATGATTACTGGGTCGATGGGAGGCTTGAACCCTAATGTAAAGGGATAGATATAAACAAAAGAATGCCCCGTCTTGTAAGACATTATTTTTTGATTACTGTTTTGAACGATTAAAGGAAAATTAGAACTCCAATAATAGTCCCTGCATATAAGAGGAATTAAACCTTCAGTGAGTTGGGTAGGGTACTTGTCAACACTATCAAGATATGATAATGAAGAAACCTGATCTCTAAGGGCCTGACTATCCCTAGCAAAGGTGAACTCTACAGGTACTACTTCATCGACCCTTGGTTCGCGCAAAGGTTCATGACATTCTCTACCTTTGGACGAAGATCTAGAAGCCCTAGCCCTCGGAGAAGTTAAATACCTAGAAGAAGGAAGAGAAGTAATTTTAGAAGAGGAAGGACCCCTTGAAGGAGTAGAACCTAAACTCCTCAACCTGCCACCTCTCCTACTCCGTGTTGGAGCAGAAGAGGGAGTCAAATCATCTACATTTACGACTCTCTTAGATTGGTTTGAAGAAGACATATCTACAAAGACAAGGAAAAAATTCTTTACAAATAAAGTTTGAAAGTTAGAAGTTTTTCGTGAAAGAAAAGAAAAGGAGGTATTTATACTCGAAGATAATCGTCAAAAATGGGAAAAAAGAATGATGTGAAAGACATAATTGAAGATGTCACTTCGTGACTGATGCAGCCGCAAAAAACCCTAAAAGGCATTGCAGAACCAACCTGGAAATGCCACATGGCATAAGCATTAAATGAAAGTGACAAGCGACGCTTACGTATAGAAAAAGATGCAATGATTCGAGTGAAGCGGCGGTAAAAAATTCCCGTCATAAATGACTATCCACTCACCAAATATTAATTGATAAATATATGGTAAGTGAGGGGACTATCTGTATAGGTAAAAAAGAGCTTAACACGTGTAATAAATCTTGATGACTCAGTAGTCTACGTGGAGAAATGAAGACACGACTGTTGGACGGGACTCTATGAAGAGGTATGAGGCAAAGAGGCACGGAAAATCACATCACGAGTTGATTAGCTACGGAAGTCTCAACCTGATTGAGAAGATATAGAGACACAGTCAAAATGTATCTAGGCGGAATAAAGGGGAAATTCAAAGAACTTCAAATTAATGATCCACACATTACACAACATTCACGCAACAGTTACGGTTGCTCATTGTAACATTACATTAATGTCATAATTA
>MDKJ01367321.1:0-16947 GCA_005239525.1 Nicotiana knightiana | reverse complement strand
ATATATATATATATATATATATATATATGTATGTATATTCACAAAATTATCTAACGTCTTTCTCCTCCGACATTGTAGTTTCATGATTGTCGCGCCCCTTCTTTCCTCGCGGAGATCGGGTTTATGACATTCGTTTTTGACAACTCTTTCCTTTTGAGAAAGGGGTTTGTGTTTTTGAGAGTCGCCACCTAACGATTTTTAAAGGTGCGTTAGGACACTAAAGGGGTTCATTTACAACTACGTTCTTAACCAGAGATAGGGTAAGGGATTGAAATTATCCTAAAGGGAAGGTGTTAGGCACCCCTCAAAATCCACAAGTGTGGTTCCCAGCCAAACAAATTTTGTGAATTTGTACGACTTAGCAAACAAACAAATAAAGGCTCAAATAAGAGGGGATTTAAGTCTTAAGCATGCAGATGTTTGAAAATAGTAAAGAAGGTTAGATTTTGAAAGGATTACGATCTAAGCATATAAGTGGTATCCTAGGTTTATAATAATATGGATCACATCAATGCAATACCCGGTAATCACTCCTCAAAGATGGGTTACACGTGGTATTAGCGCACCAGTCATCATATCCATATTCTACCCTTTCCCACCCCGTGAAGGTAATTAAAGCGCGTGTTGGTCACGAATTCCATTGCATGTTGTTACCCGTCCCTTCGTATCAAGTCCCGGAGGAATTTAGGACTTCTATCATATAAGGGATGTTCTAGGCAGACCCTCAGGTCTGAAGGAAAAATACTAAGGCGACAGATAAGAACATGTAGGACTGCAATTAGGGGAAAACACAGAAAAGCAGAGAAAAGGCACAAGTACCTTCACACATAGTACACATAAACAATATGACTCATACACAGTTAAGGTCCAGATTCAGGTTCAGATCCTAAGCATGGTATCTAAGTGATAACACAAAGACAGATTTATTGCATAAGTCAGAGAGGAAGTCTTAATCAGTCTTGCCTACTGGTTTTAAACATGCTGACAGTTGAACACTAATTACAAAGGACAGTTCGGGTTTTATTTCTTTATGGCTGCTTACCTGAGACTTGCCAAGGCGGGGGACAGTGTATACTAATTATCTGAATTGTTAGAGGGACTGTTGCAAATTGTTACCTACACATGGTGTTCTAGGTTATTCAGAACACAAAATTGTTTCCAGTTGTTTTAAAGAAACTGAGTGAAGTGTTTTATACCTTTTACATGTACTAGTAGTTAGACTAGGTGTTGTTAAGCGAGTATGAATGAAATCTTAAAACATGGTATCTAATGCAAAGGTAGGGATGCAGAATGATGCATATGCAAAATTCTTAAGCAGGATTTCTAAATGCTCACAGCATTATGCACGATTTCGGAATATGCAAGAGTACAATTTGTTAGTGTTATCCTAGGGACAGGATTTTTAAGTGCGCATAGAAATATGAAACATGATTGCAAAAGATACCAACTATTAATATTATTTACCCTATCACAGAATTTTTCTAAGTGATGAATGACAATACTGAAACAAGATGCTGAAACAGTGTTCATAAAGCCTAAATAGCATGATTTCTAATGCATGATATGCTTTGCACATGTTGATCCTAAACATGATTCTATTGCTCAAATAAGGAATGTAAACCTAATAGCATGGTTTCTACCCTTTAATATTTATAACATGCATAACTACCCTTTTCCCTTTGCACTATCCATCCCCAATAGTTGTTTACAAATAATTATTACAGGACATTTGCATGAATTACACAACTGAATAAAGGAAAAGAAGAAGTTATACTATAGGGAGCCTACTGATAGGCCTAGAATCTCCAGAATGCCTCAATGCCACTGATGTTCACAACCTTTCACATGATCCAGGTGTGTCAGAGTTCCCTAAGGATCTCAAAGGATCCCGGGCAGTGCTCACACCCAGATTTCATAGCCAAGATGGAGTAAGTGCAGTGTGGAAAGGCCAACTCTTGTGTGTCAAAGTTCAGAGGGAGCTCAAGGATCCCAAGGCAATGCTCACACAACAGGGGCAGAACCTAATGCCTAAGAGTATAGTGGAAGTGCTCATAGTTTTGAAAAGATCAAGTAGGAAAAACTTTTGAAGAACAAGAATGGTACTTAGTGAAAACAATTTGAAAGGGAAAAGGGTAAGACAATCAGAGTCTCAGGATCAGAACAGTACACATAGGGAAACGAACAAGAACCAAATCAATTTAACACTCACAAGTAGGGACCGAGGGGTAGGGGACAAGTATGACACACATAGGTATAGATTTCCATAAAAGTTAGCACCAGAGAAGTACTAAGGTATTACAACACTTAACAACCATAGAAACAATTTCTTCATAAAGAGGTTCATGCCAGAAACTAATAGAATCAGATTGGGGGGTGTGCCAGGGGAGATAACATACTGAATCTAAGGAAGGATAGGACAGCTTAACAATCATACTAGTAAAGTGAAAGTAGACATGCTAATTATAGGGTACACAACAGAACCATAAGTAAAAGCATAGTAGAAATAGAAGGAACTGTAATACCAAAAGAAACATGTTATTTTGAAGCTTTAAGTTAAACTGAAAACATACTAGTTAAATGAGAGAATAAGTGCAGAGTGAGGAGCAGTAGAGTGAAGAACAGTAGAGTGCAGAGTAGTAGAGTGTATAGTTGCTCAGTTTTGGCTTGCAGCCGATTGAGAAAAGCAAGTAAACAACAAGAATAACAAGAGAGAATGTATATGTATGTGAGAGAGTTCAGAATAGTGTATTGTTCGTGTCTTTGGAAAATAAGAGGCCTGGGTATATATAGCTTTGAAAACAATAGTAAATAAGGTGCAAACCAAAGTCGGGCAGTCATCAAAGGGATTCATAATCAATCAGTATCAGAATAGTATGGGTACTTCCTTAATTAAGGGAGTTAACTCTCAAATGGTAAGAAAAGGTTACAAGTAAGGAAAGGAAACATGCATAGCAAATAAGGAAAGATTTCATACATAGTAAGCACAGAGCAGGGAATTGGGGGCAGGTTCATTAAGCACTACTGTAATAATCAATTGATAGTAATAAAGAAAGAAACAACTAATAGTCATAAAGATTATCACAGGAAATCAATTAAAGGGAAATCAATCACAAGAAATTAGAGATTTAAAATAGGAATAGTACTAATTAAAATCAGCATAGGTTATACAAAGTAAACATATAATAGGAGAGAGTCAGAAACCCTAATGATTAAAACAGGGTAAAATCACACGGAATTAGGGGTTTACATAGGACAATGACATGAATCACTGAATAAGCACAATACAAGCAGGAAAGGCGAAGATTTAGAGGTATCGATAAACAATGAATAGAGATGAATCACAGATTAAGCATGGTAATAGCAACCAGAAATCCTAACAAGCAATGTGGGGTAAAACATCACGAAATCACATAATAGAACAGGTAAACCTATTATCGAAAACAAACCCGGAGCCACAGATTAAAGCCAAGACCAATCACGAGTTTTTCTCTATTCCTCTCGTATATCGTCGTAACGACCTTAATGCTAGGTTCTTTGGGGTTTTTAACGAAATAACTTTGACACAAAGGGAAAAAGCTCAAATAAAGCTTAAACATAACAAAAATCATGAGATGATACTTAAAATCTGAAAGGAAATCATTTTTGAAAAGAGGTTTGAAAACCCTAGTTTGAAGATGAAGAGTCACTTCATAAAAATCGGAAAACCCTTTTGATAACACTAAAAATAGCTCGAAATAAGCCAAGTTCTGTTATAGATCTATGAAAATCAGAGACTGATAGTTAGGGTTTCATAGAGACAACCCAAAGAGAAGGAGAATCGGCTAAAGAACCACTGGTTCTAGCCGGAGATGAAGAAATCTTACTCGGACGGCCGTAGATGGCCGGAGATGGCACGAAAGGTCATGGGAGATGAGTGAGCCGCCTCTGGTTCACTTGAGGGCTTCAAGAGCGTCATCAATACGGTGTAGGAGGAGAGCCATAGGCTGGGGGTGGTGGTGAGACCACCATGGCTACCGGCAAAGCAATGGCCGGAGAAGGGGGCTAGGTTTGAGAGGGATGAGAGGGTTTGAGGCGGCGGAGTGAGATGATAGAATGAGAGGGGGAAATGAGGGTTTGGGGTAGTCGTTTAGGGTTAAATATGGTAGGTAGAGATCTGGGCCGTTGATTTGAATTAATCAACGGCTCAGATTTAAAATGGGGATTGGGTCGGGTAACTAAGGCATTGGGCTTGGGAGTGTTTGGGCCATTTAATTGGGTTGGGGTCCGGGTAAATTGAGTTTTAATTGAGAATTAAAGTGGCTAAAAGTTAAATATCCATAAAATAGCTAAATAATTAACAAAATGACCAATAATTATGAAAAAATGAAATTAAGGCTAAATAGATGAAATTAAAGTGATTAATTATTATTAAAAATATGAAATGACTGATTATAGGGTCAAAATAGCATAAAATATATAATTAGGCTATAATTGTAAAGTTATTATAATTATAGCCAAATAATGCCAATTTGGCTAATAATTAAATCTTAATAGAATCAAAAAATGATATATTAAGCCAAGAAATATTTTGAAATCATTTTTAATGTAATTTATGATTAATTATTGGAGATAAAAATACTGGATAAATTAGAATAAATTAATAAAAATGTGGAAAAATTATAGAAAAATGCCAATCATTATAAAAACTGATTTCGCAGGTATATATGCAAGTTAAAAATAATTTGAGGAAAAATTGGGTATCAACACTGATAATTTTAGCCTTCGATATAGTGCTGGAAATATTGAAATTTGAAAGTCAACGTAATAAGTATTTTAGATTGTTTATCTGTATGATAATGTTAAATATCAATAATATTTAACAATAATGGAACCATAATTTTATTTAATACATTCTGCAACATAAACAAGTACATACACTTATTACAACCACATTACACAAACAAAACACTACGTGTATCCTTGGTAGTTGGGCACATTAGATGAACTTCCACCAGAAGCTAGATTACTGCCGCCACCCAAACCAGCTGAAGGACATTTTCGACGTTCGTGTCCTGTTTGCGAGCATATGCCACATTTGTGCGCATAAACAGTATCACCAACATCCATTTGGTTTCGCATATGCGTTGTTATTTGCACCTGTCGCTGACGCAAAAACTCCGTTTACACAACATATTAAATGGTTCCGGCGGCCAATAATGCTCAGCACCCACTGGCTGCAACTGCCCACTATAGGTGTTTAAGTATGCAACAACACTATATTGTTTATCAACGTAGTTGGTTGGCCCTAAACCTGTATGTTGAAAGTACTTGATGGTTGTGAGAACGGTGTGTGGTAGATGAACCATTTTTCACAAGAGCATAATCTCTAGATTCATTTATGGTGTGTACATTATTCCCCCGATTTTGATGGATAGCGGTGCGAACTTCAAAAATATTTCGGTCGTGGTAATACTGTAAAAATGAATGCCATTGTTCTCGCCGCCTGTATTTCTCAAATACTTTTCATTGGTAGTGGCATAAATTCAACAACCCTTTCCATCAATGACGTTGCAGTTGTATCCCTTTCAACAAAACTCTCCGCCGTCTGCTTGAATTACATCCGCACCATGGCAGTGACATGCAATCCTCGTGCAGACTTCAATAACCCGTTGAAAGACTCTGACACATTTGTAGTAAGAATTCCCCATCTTCTGCCACCATACGCATGCAAAGTCCACTTTTCAGGCTTATGTCGCATCAACCAACGATAGGCTACCTCGTCTTTCTGCCTGATAGATTCCATGTGCCTCCGAAATTTATGCTCTTGGTGATCTGTTGCAACCATCCACATTAATTCATGAAAATCCTTGTTGGGATGTGCCTTCTGAAAATTGGCCTTCAGGTGTCTCACACAGTAATGGTGGTAGGCATAGAGTTCTTGCCATGCATGAAAATTCTCTACAGAACTTATAATACCACCATGCCAATCAGATATTAAACAAATACCTGAACGCTGTTTGACAACGTGCTCTTTCAAGTGGTTCAAAAACAGTGTCCACATCTCTTGACTTTCATTGGCACAAATATAAGAAGTTAAAGAAAATATACTTCCATTATCATCTACTACAACGACGATCAACAACTTAATATCATACTTTCCATAGACATGAGTGCCGTCTATGCATATTACCGGCCGACAATGCAGAAACCATCAATTGCTGGTTTAAATGCCAAGAACATGTATTTGAATATATATTTTGGTATTACCGGACTCCGCTCAAGTTTCCATTCAACAACAGTCCCACGGTTAAAGTGTTGCAATGCGTCCATGTACCTGGGTAGAGCTGCAAATGACTTATCCCAGTTACCATAACAATTTCAAACGCACGTTTGCGCTCGAGAAATGCCTTTATTTTAGTAATGGTACAACCATATTCCTGGTGGACGGATGTTATACACTCTTTGATCTTGTACCTTATGGACGCTTCAATGTGTGGATCAAGACAAGGGAAATCAAGTCATTATCCAAGTTGAAGTGATTCCCACTGAATGTGTCCATTTCACAAGTGAGGGTGCCTATTAATGTATTTACCCACTTTCCACATATTTATTTTCTTCTTGCTCGCACGCAATATCCAACGACAACCCGTGAACCATCTACGGAAAACAACCTTGTATACCTCTAGAGTTGACTCCCATACCGTCATCTCACGACACTCTCTTACGCTATACATTTTCACCACTCTACTTATGCGTGTTTTATCAGGAAAAATCATGCCCTTTTCCAGCACCATTGGTCTAGCCTCATCCTATATTGCTGTCCGAATTTTTTCAATATCCCTCGTTATGGCATCCGCATCCGGCATACTTGGCAAATGGTCAAGGTAGGGAATCTCCCTTGAATGAAACGACACTTGGGACTCGTACACTCCTGGTCTAATAGGGGGTGGAGCATGCTCCCTCGTCAAATCAGGTCCAATATTCTCTTCCTCCTCATCACCACCCTCATTAGGGAAGGCTATGTCATCTCCGAACTCATCGACATTGTTGTCATAATCACTGTTCTCTTCCTGACTCTGTGCATCTACCAGATCCCAAATAAATATGTCGTGTTCGGGAAATTGATTAAGGGCAAGACCTTCAAGTTGCTTGTTTTCACTGCACAACCAACAAAATAATGAGTTACTCAAATTGGTAAATACTTTACATATAGCTATATCACTTCACTTACAAATCGTAATGTGTTGACATCACATGATGGACATTATCCTGTTGGTAATCACTCCCAGATGGACCACCATGATCCAACACACCAGAACTACGCATATTCCAACTGGGCGTTGGTTCAGAAGTTGTAAAATTCATATCTGGCGGTAGCCCCTATGGAATATATGAGTGTTAATACAAATTCAATACAACAAAAATAAACATCGTAACACAAAGGAAAATTGAAGTTTACCACTCGTCTTGTGGATTATATAAAGTAGGAGAGAAATTATTTTCTCGCTCCTCATTCGCCCGTGTAGTCAGGCCAAACTCTTTCAGCCGGAACCTGTTCGGCTAAAAGTGCTCCAGAATAACCACCCGATGACCGAGGGATTTCCCTGCTTTGCGCAACCTCATTATTGCAAACTTCTTCAACCAAGATGTACATTTCTAATATTTTTATCAAAAGAAATTCCAAGTATTCATCTTGAGTCCTCAAAAATCACTAAGAGTTTCATCATTCTCGATGTTAAACTCAGTGTAACAAACAACCCCTTGCTGAGTGATAAAATACAAATATCTTCCGGTAACTTTAAGATTCACCTAACGTTTGCTTACACTTATTTTTTTACACAACAACGATATCAATCTATCGTACTCCATTGTAAGTGGCAACTTAACATAACAATGTGGATATAAACTATAGCTTACTGAGCTATTCGCCACCACAACTTCATCCCCACAATATAATAAAACCCTAATTCTCCGCTCTTCAGACATTATGACAAAATATTTGAGAATTTAACAAGAAGAAAAAATTACCAACACTTGAGAATATTTCCATTGGATTTTTACAAAATCCTTAATGCTTTTAAATAAGGCAATTCCCAATCCGCGGAGTCGAATTTTTTTAGGTATAGCGCCTTAAATAAGGGCGTTATATCCATTTGAATTATTGTTATGTCAGTTAAGCGCAAAAGAGTTATTGGTAGGCCCACAAAATATGTATACCGCCTTTTATAAAGGCGCTATACCTGGCAATCTTGTCAAATTCACACATAAGCGCCGTTATAAAAGGCGTTATACATATAACGCCCTTTACCTTAACGTTCAAAACAAATGTTAAGGTATAGCGCCCTTTAAAAGGGCGCTATATGTATTTTGGTCACTATATTTTTTTTCCACTCATTTCGGTCATTTGAGTTCAAAAATATCACATTTAGGTTCACTTTGCCTGAAGTTTTTTTCGCAGTGCACTCAGGAATGATAAAAAATAATATAAAATTCTGAAATAATAGTGCCAATAACTTCCAAAATGTATGAAAAAATAAAATAAACAAAGGGCAAGTACTGAACAATGGAGAAATTCAAAAATAACCAGATTTACAAGTGGTCATTCAAAATAGGCACATTTTCAAAAGTAATCGAAATTTAGCCACTTTTCATGTGAAGATAAATCTGAACGAAAACACTTATCAAAATTTAAAAAATACTCCAGCATAATATACTGGAATTCCAGTATAATAAGTATAATATACTGGAGTTCCAACATAAGTATACTGTACTTCCACCATAATATATTGGAGTTTCAGTATAATATACCGGTCCGACATAATATGTTGGAAACTCATACACAAGCGCTCCAATCTCCAGTATATTATGCTGGAACTATCTACGTGTTGGAGTTCCAGCATAATATGTTGGAAAATCATACACAGGTGCACCAATCT
Source organism: Nicotiana knightiana (assembly GCA_005239525.1). Classification (NCBI taxonomy): domain Eukaryota; kingdom Viridiplantae; phylum Streptophyta; class Magnoliopsida; order Solanales; family Solanaceae; genus Nicotiana; species Nicotiana knightiana. The sequence continues at coordinate 8,032 of MDKJ01367321.1, read as the reverse complement.
CCAGTATATTATGCTAGACCAGTTCGTGTTGCAGCAAAATAATGGTTATTTTTCAGTGACATTGAAAATACTGGCTACTTTTGAATGACCAGTCCGAAAATTGGCTAGCCCGTGCTATTTTTACCTGAACAATATATAATTTAAATAATAAAATATCCCGGCCCCGGATAAGTGCTTCTAATTTGTACTCTATTAAGCACTTGGAATCGAAAAGGCCAAAGAAAGAACATTAGTGCATATTCTTTTTTCACTTTCATGCATTTTTTTTATGCATAATGGAGAATGACACACCATAACGCAAGAAAAAGGAAAAGAAGAGCAAGGATGCGCGATTCATGCTGCATGCTAAACAACTAATATTATAAGTATAATTAATTTGAGGATAAAATTTGAGATAAGTTTATATCACGCTTGGTTGAGATAAAATTACGATATTAGTAATTCCGAAATTATAATATTATTTATATCCTTATAAAAATGTGGAATAATAATCGAGAAATAATTAATCCCAGAATAATTAATTTTGTAATAACGTGTTTCCGAACGTGAGATAAAAAGTGTGTAAGAATATAAGGTAGTATTGAGCAATTGAGGAGTAGTTGCTTATCTGCCAATTAAGTTTGTGATGGTACGTGAGTTTGAGTGTCACTAACTCCGTATATTTCTTATCAGATGCTGATGTGGGCACATCGGATAAGACATATTAGCCAAAACTACTGCGGTGCTACCACTTCTCTAAATATATCATTTTATCATTACTAAAGAAGGACGAGTCCTACTTTATTTTAGAGAAAAAATGTCATTACCACAAATGGAAGTCTCTTTTTCTACTTACTAATTAAGTATTGTAATGGCAACTAGTATTTATTTATTTGTATGCAGATGCGGACTCAGAATTTGAGTGCAGCGGGGGCATTACTATCTTTGACAAAAATATGTCGGCTAATAACCACAAAATTTGGCTCGATAACTCGCTAAAACTTAATGAATATGAGTCAGTGGCCGAAAGGGATGTTAATAAATATGAAAGATTTAAGCAAATAAGATCAAAATTAAAGGTCTCTTAAGCAATCCAAATAGAGTCTCAGTCATTGTCGTTGAATCAATGGATGTTTGTTACTTTGCCGAAGTGATCCTTGAAGATAGAAGGGTTTTTGAAATTTTCTATTACTGTTGTTGGGAATTTTTTGGTGAATTACTTATTTTATACATGTCAAGAAAATAACAATGCTTATAAACTTAGATATAATTAAGGATAAACAAGGTGATTGACTTCTTGCTAATGGGATATCTTATCCCTTCTATGTACTAGTACTAAATTATCGTTCATTAACTCACAAAAAATAACGAAAAAAAAAAGTTGAACACTAAATACATTATCATAGAAGAAAACAAATAAATGAAAAAGAAAACTCGTGCCGGGTTTAGAACCCTCGTCATCCATTGAGGAGTGAGAGAGGACACAACTGCTCGCGTTAAACTAACAGATCAATTCAACTTTTCTGTTTGAGGGGCACATCAAAATTATTTGAGGGTCCTTGATGTATATTCAAATATATATACAATGTTTTTGTCTAGGCTAGCGGGTTCCGGTGACCCCCCTCAGTTCCAATGTAGATCCGCCTCTGTTTGTATGTGGTGTGAATCAAGTGTAAAAATTGGATGGAGGGCATTATTTGATCGTCCCTTTTTCACTTATACCCATTTTGTTTTTCCGTTTATATACGTACCCAATATTTTTGTTAAAAGCGTTTTAAAAAGACGATTTTCCCTTCTTTAATAAAAGGTAGACTGCAGGACAAGACTTCAATATGTTTTGGTATGAAATTTTAGCAAATGAACTAAATAACTTCAGCATGCATTAGAAAAAACTCATCAGAAAATTACATACTGCAGAACAAAATCTTAAGCTTGTTTAGTCTAAAGTTTTAGCAAATGAACTAAAAAACTTCAATTTATTTAGACTGAAGTTTCGGATAAAACTCTGACAAAACTGTAAACTGCAGGACAAATCTTCAGCATGTTTTGGTGTGAGGTTTTAGAAAATGAACTAAATAACTTCAGCATGCATTAGCAAAAACTCATTAGAAAATTATATACTGCAAGAAGAAAACTTAAGAATGTCTAGTTTGAAGTTTTAACAAATGAACTAAAAAAATTTAAGGATGTTTAGTTAGAAGTTTTCGCAAATGAACTAAAAAACTTAAGCATATTTAGTTTGAAGTTTTAGCAAATGAACAAAATAACTTCAGCATGTTTAGACTACTATTTCGGATAAAACTCATGACAAAATTGTAGACTACAAAATAAGTAAATTCAACATGCATTAGCATGACATTTTAGTTTCAGTGCGAAACAATTTCATGGTATATTAGCATGAAATTTTAGCTTCAAGGTGAAACAACTTCATGCAAGTGTGATTCTAAAGTTGAATCTGGATAAATTTCTATTTTTTTATAAAGCTGGTGAGAGGAGATGAGGATATCTTTTTTCACGAATGAGGTTGTTGCATATCACGCGATTAATGCGTGATGCAGGTTTTACATTCTTTTGTCAGGGGTGTAATTTCCATATTGTTACGATTTTTTATCAGGTAACTATCAAATCAATAATTTTTAAAAACAGGGTACATGTTAAAAGGTGACACAAATATAGTGTATGACTGCAAATTTCCCGAATCAAGTTGACTCCATAAGGCCCTATATGCTAGAAGAGATGAATGAGATTGGGTCAATTGGGGTTATCGGGCGAGTAAAATATTAGAGAATTATATTTGGAATCCATGCCCAATTAGCAAGTGGTTAAAAAGGACTACGGGGTTAGAAAGAAGGATTATGCAAATTATGTTGAAGATTCGGCTCAAGTCTGTGCTTCTCATCTCCTCTTCTGAATCTGTATCTCATCCCCTTTCTTATTAGCTTCAGTTTGTTTTTCTCAGCTCGTCTCTATTTCCTTAAGTGTTATTTTCTATTGTTCTATGGACATTTGGTTATTGTAATTCTGTTTGGCGAGTTTGTTGACACCCAATTTTGTCCCTCCTTTTTCTTAAATTATTTATTTAATCTTCTAATATCACTAATAATGTAAGAATAATTATTTTACCATTTTTAGCACAAACTAGACCTAATTGTTATTATTATTTACTTAATATCACTACTATTAATATTATTATTATTATTATTATTATAATTATTATTATTTTTATTTTTATTATTGTTGTTATTATTATTGTTATTGTTGTTGTTATAATAATAATAATAATAATAATAATAATAATAATAATAATAATAATAATAATAATAATTATTATTATTATTGTTATTATTATTATTATTGTTATTATTATTATTATTATTATATTATTATTATTATTATTATTATATTATTATTATTATTATAATAATATTATTATTATTATATTATTATTATTATTATAATATTATTATTATCATTATTATTATTATTATTATTGTTGTTTTTATTATTATTATTATTATTATTATTAATATTATTATTATTATTATTATTGTTATTATTATTATTATTATTGTTATTGTTGTTGTTATAATAATAATAATAATTATTATTATTATTATTGTTATTATTATTGTTATTGTTGTTGTTATTATTATTATTATTATTATTATTATGTATATATGTATGTATGTATGTATGTATGTATGTTTGTATGTATGTATGTATGTATGTATGTATGTATGTACGTACGTACGTACGTACGTACGTAACAAGCAACCCTTTGCTGAGTGACAAAATACAAATATCTTCCGGTTACTTTAAGATTCACCTAACATTTGCTTACACTTATTTTTTTACACAACAACGATATCAATCTATCGTACTCCATTGTAAGTGGCAACTTAACATAACAATGTGGATATAAACTATAGCTTACTGAGATATTCGCCACCACAACTTCATCCCCACAATATAATAAAACCCTAATTCTTCGCTCTTCAGACATTATGACAAAATGTTTGAGAATTTAACAAGAAGAAAAAATTACCAACACTTGAGAATATTTCCGTTGGATTTTTACAAAATCCTTAATGCTTTTAAATAAGGCAATGCCCAATCCGGGGAGTCGAATTTTTTTAGGTATAGCGCCTTAAATAAGGGCGTTATATCCATTTGAATTATTGTTATGTCAGTTAAGCGCAAAAGAGTTATTGGTAGGCCCACAAAATATGTATACCGCCTTTTATAAAGGCGCTATACCTGGCAGTCTTGTCAAATTCACACATAGCGCCGTTATAAAAGGCGTTATACATATAGCGCCCTTTACTTTAACGTTCAAAATAAATGTTAAGGTATAGCGCCCTTTAAAAGGGCGCTATATGTATTTTGGTCACTATATTTTTTTTCACTCATTTCGGTCATTTGAGTTCAAAAATACCACATTTAGGTTTACTTTGCCTCAAGTTATTTTCGCAGTGCACTCAGGAATGATAAAAAATAATATAAAATTCTGAAATAATAGTGCCAATAACTTCCAAAATGTATGAAAAAATAAAATAAATAAAGGGCAAGTACTGAACAATGGAGAAATTCAAAAATAGCCAGATTTACAAGTGGTCATTCAAAATAGTCACATTTTCAAAAGTAATCGAAATTTAGCCACTTTTTATGTGAAGATAAATCTGAACGAAAACACTGTTCAAAATTTAAAAAATACTCCAACATAATATACTGGAATTCCAGTTAAGTATAATATACTGGAGTTCCAACATAAGTATACTGTATTTTCACCATAATATACTGGAGTTTCAGTATAATATATCGGTCCGACATAATATGCTGGAAGTTCATACACAAGTGCTCCAATCTCCAGTATATTATGCTGGAACTTTCTACGTGTTGGAGTTCCAGCATAATATGTTGGAAATTCATACACAGGTGCACCAATCTCCAGTATATTATGCTAGACCAGTTCGTGTTGCAGCAAAATAATGGCTATTTTTCAGTGACATTGAAAATACTGGCTACTTTTGAATGACCAGTCCGAAAATTAGCTAGTCCGTACTATTTTTACCTGAACAATATATAATTTAAACAATAAAATCTCCCGGCCCCGGATAAGTGCTTCTAATTTGTACTCTATTAAGCATTTGGAATCGAAAAGGCCAAAGAAAGAACATTAGTGCATATTCTTTTTTCACTTTCATGCATTTTTTTTTATGCATAATGGAGAATGACACACCATAACGCAAGAAAAAGGAAAGAAGAGCAAGGATGCGCGATTCATGCTGCATGCTAAGCAACTAATATTATAAGTATAATTAATTTGATGATAAAATTTGAGATGAGTTTATATCACGCTTGGTTGAGATAAAATTACGGTATTAGTAATTCCGAAATTGTAATATTATTTATATCCTTATAAAAATGTGAAATAATAATCGAAAAATAATTAATCCCAAAATAATTAATTTTGTAATAACGTGTTTCCGAACGTGAGATAAAAAGTGTGTACGAATATAAGGTAGTATTGAGCAATTGCGGAGTAGTTGCTTTTCTGCCAATTAAGTTTGTGATGGTACGTGAGTTTGAGTGTCACTAACTCCGTATATTTCTTATCAGATGCTGATGTGGGCACATCGGATAAGACATATTTCATTACTGAAGAAGGACGAGTCCTACTTTATTTTAGAGAAAAAATGTCATTACCATAAATGGAAGTCTCTTTTTCTACTTACTAATTAAGTATTGTAATGACAACTAGTATTTATTTATTTGTATGCAGAGGCGGACTCAGAATTTGAGTGCAGCGGGGGCATTACTATCTTTGACAAAAATATGTCGGCTAATAATCACAAAATTTGGCTCGATAACTCGCTAAAACTTAATGAATATGAGTCAGTGGCCGAAAGGGATGTTCAAAAATATGAAAGATTTAAGCAAATAAGATCAAAATTAAAGGTCTCTTAAGCAATCCAAATAGAGTCTCAGTCATTGTCGTTGAATCAATGAATGTTTGTTACTTTGCCGAAGTGATCCTTGAAGATAGAAGGGTTTTTGAAGTTTTCTATTACTGTTGTTGGGAATTTTTTGGTGAATTACTTATTTTATACATGTCAAGAAAATAACAATGCTTATAAACTTAGATATAATTAAGGATAAATAAGGTGATTGGCTTCTTGCTAATGGGATATCTTATCCCTTCTATGTACTAGTACTAAATTATCGTTAATTAACTCACAAAAAATAACGAAAAAAAAAAAGTTGAACACTAAATACATTATCATAGAAGAAAACAAATAAATGAAAAAGAAAACTCGTGCCGTGTTTAGAACCCTCGTCATCCATTGAGGAGTGGTGGAGGACACAACTGCTCGCGTTAAACTAACAGATCAATTCAACTTTTCTGTTTGAGGGGCACATCAAAATTATTTGAGGGTCCTTGATGTATATTCAAATATATATACAATGTTTTTGTCTAGGCTAGCGGGTTCCGGTGACCACCCTCATTTCCAATGTAGGTCCGCCTCTGTTTGTATGTGGTGTGAATCAAGTGTAAAAATTGGATGGAGGGCATTATTTGATCGTCCCTTTTTCACTTATACCCGTTTTGTTTTTCCGTTTATATACGTACCCAATATTTTTGTTAAAAGCATTTTAAAAAGACGATTTTCCCTTCTTTAATAAAAGGTAGACTGCAGGACAAGACTTCAATATGTTTTGGTATGAAGTTTTAGCAAATGAACTAAATAACTTCAGCATGCATTAGAAAAAACTCATAAGAAAATTACATACTGCAGAACAAAATCTTAAGCTTGTTTAGTCTAAAGTTTTAGCAAATGAACTAAAATACTTCAATTTATTTAGACTGAAGTTTCGGATAAAACTCTGACAAAACTGTAAACTGCAGGACAAATCTTCAGTATGTTTTGGTGTGAGGTTTTAGCAAATGAACTAAATAACTTCAGCATGCATTAGCAAAAACTCATTAGAAAATTATATACTGCAAGACAAAAACTTAAGAATGTTTAGTTTGATGTTTTAACAAATGAACTAAAAAATTTAAGCATTTTTAGTCAGAAGTTTTCGCAAATGAACTAAAAAACTTAAGCATATTTAGTTTGAAGTTTTAGCAAATGAACAAAATAACTTCAGCATGTTTAGACTGCTATTTCGGATAAAACTCATGACAAAATTGTAGACTGCAAAATAAGTAACTTTACCATGCATTAGCATGACATTTTGGTTTCAGTGTGAAACAATTTCATGGTATATTAGCATGAAGTTTTAGCTTCAAGGTGAAACAACTTCATGCAAGTGTGATTCTGAAGATGAATCTGGATAAATTTCTGTTTTTTTTATAAAGCTGGTGAGAGGAGAGGAGGATATCTTTTTTCACGAATGAGGTTGTTGCATATCATGCGATTAATGCGTGATGCAGGTTTTACATTCTTTTGTCAGGAGTGTAATTTCCATATTGTTACGATTTTTTATCAGGTAACTACCAAATCAATAATTTTTAAAAATAGGGTACAGGTTAAAAGGTGACACAAATATAGTGTATGACTGCAAATTTCCCGAATCAAGTTGACTCCATAAGGCCCTATATGCTAGAAGAGATGAATGAGATTGGGTCAATTGGGGTTATCGGGCGAGTAAAATATTAGAGAATTATATTTTGAATCCATGCCCAATTAGCAAGTGGTTAAAAAGGACTACGGGGTTAGAAAGAAGGATTATGCAAATTATGTTGAAGATTCGGCTCAAGTTTGTGCTTCTTATCTCCTCTTCTGAATCTGTATCTCATCCCCTTTCTTATTAGCTTCAGTTTGTTTTTCTCAGCTCGTCTCTATTTCCTTAAGTGTTATTTTCTATTGTTCTATGGACATTTGGTTAATTGTAATTCTGTTTGGCGAGTTTGTTGACACCCAATTTTGTCCCTCCTTTTTCCTAAATTATTTATTTAATCTTCTAATATCACTAATAATGTAACAATAGTTATTTTACCATTTTTAGCACAAACTAGACCTAATTATTATTATTATTTACTTAATAT
>MDKJ01242015.1:0-14205 GCA_005239525.1 Nicotiana knightiana | reverse complement strand
TACCCCAGATTATATTTGCAGCGCCCGTTTAATCTTTCTATAAGACATAGTTGAGCGTGATCATTTGCTATCAGCACAAAGAACAAACATGATCCGTAGTCACAATTCTCACAACAATCGCAATGTCGAAATCTGCTACCAGCTAAGAAATTCTACTATCATTTTCTATTTATTCTTCTGCATAAGGCTAAACTCTGCCTTCATCTTGCATGGGACTAAGTTTTATCCCATATTTTGCATGAGGCTAAGCTCTACCTCCATCTCCATAAGGCTAATCGCTGCCTTCCTATCTGCATGAGGTTAAGCTCTACCTCCATCTCCATAAGGCTAATCGCTGCCTTCCTATCTGCATGAGGTTAAGCTCTACCTCCATCTCCATAAGGCTAATCGCTGCCTTCCTATCTGCATGAGGTTAAGCTCTACCTCCATCTCCATAAGGCTAATCGCTGCCTTCCTATCTGCATGAGGTTAAGCTCTACCTCCACCCGGCATAAGGCTAATCTCTGCCTTCCCCTGCATGAGACTAAGCTCTGCCTCTATCTGCATAAGGCTAATCTCCGCCTTCATCTGCATAAGGCTAATCTCTACCTTCATTTGTATGAGACTAAACTCTGTATCCTTACTTGCATGAGGCTAAACTCTACCTCCAATTTACTTCTTCATCGAGACTAAGTGCTGTCTCTCAAGCATTATTTACTTCGCTCTTCTTTCGGGCTAAGCTCTGCCTTGTCTTGTAAACATCATATTATTGCATCTCATGGGCTGAAATGTCGTCAACTCGTCAAAAGGCATCATAATCTAACGGCATCATTCTCATAGCTGGAAGACACCATGTCATGACCTGAGGATCTCTCTCAGTTGCATATCATTATTCAAAGGCGTCATAGTTCAGAGGCACTATCTTCATGGCCCGAGAACATCATTTCATGGCCTGCGAATCTCTCATCAAACAATTCATGGCCCAGGATATCATGGTCTAAGGACGTCATCCCTAACCATCCGAAGACGACTTTCATAGTCCAACGGGAACCTGCATGATGTTTAAATTTATGCACAATATATGCTTGTATTACTCTTATTTGCAGGTAACCCGGCGAGCAACGGTTATCCCAGCAGGAGCGATCCCGCTCCAGTTCCTGAACTGTATCAAACCTAACCTCTCCCGTAAATCGTTCATTTTCCCATCCCTAGATATTGCTTCCGTTCTTGTAATAAATTCACCGGTATGTTTCTGGAACTATACACGGCTTGATTCCTGTAAAACTAGGGATATGTAGGCAGCTCAGAAGCCAGAGTACGTCCAAAATCTCTCTAACTGTTTCGCTCAGTCAAAATTGGTCATCATATCTTTACCCAACAACTCTTTCATCCTTTTTGGATAAAGAGGAGCAGTTGTTGATACCCAATTTTTCCCAAAACATTTTTAATATTGCATACATACCTTCAAAATCATGCATTAGTGGCAATTGGTATTTTTCCATACTTTCTACTACATTTTATTAATTTGTCCAGTATTTTATTTCCAATAAAAATTACAAAATTGCATCACAAATGATTTCAAAAACATTTCTTGATTTAATTTATTATTTATGGTCCTATTAAGACCAAATTATTCCATAAATGCCAAATTGGCACCTTTTGGGTGTAATTGCAATAACTTTGCAATTATAGCTCATGCATATGATTTTATACTATTTCTTACCAGAAATTAGTCCTTTATATTTTTTAATACCAAATAATTATTTTTAAATTATTTGTATGCATGAAATTCATTTTTTGTAATTACTAGATATTTTATAAATTATTTTAACTAATTCGAATTGGGTATTTAACAAATAGCCCCATTTCATTTCAATTATAACCTATTTAAACAAGCCCTAAAACCTAATTAAATCAGCTTAATACCCCAAACCCAATTCTTAATCTACCCGACCCATAACCTTACCTTAGTTAACCTAACATATACCCCCAAACCCCTCTCATTCTCTCATCCTCGCCCGCCGTCATACTCCTCTCATTCTCTCAAACTCCTTATGCCTAACCATGGCTTCCACTCACCGGTTGCTTGCTCGCCGGTATTGATGTTGATTCTCACCACCACCCCTAGCCTCAATGGCTCCTTCATGACCGAATTCATGCTATCTCTGAGGTCCTCAAATGACCAGTGGCCGTTCACCTACCCCTTGGGCCTGTGCTCACCATTCTCAGGCCGCCATGACTCGATTGAGTAAGATCTTTCTATTTTCAGGCTAAATCTATGGTTTCTAAGCCGAAATCTCTCTATCTTTGGGTTGTTCCTCTCCGAAACCCTAATTTTATCTCTTGACTCTTTAGATCTGTAATAGATCTGAGAGTATTTCGAGTTATTTTACTGTTTTTTCCATGAAAACCTTTCTGTTTTTCGAAGCGTCTCTTCATCTTCATGACTAGGGTTTCTAAAACCTTTCTTCAAAAACAATTCTCGCTGATTTTCTAAGTGTTATTCCTTGATTCTTATATGTTTGATCGATTTGTTAAGCTTCCTTTTAACCCCAATTAGTTTTGATAAAAACCCCTAATTTTCGAGGTTTAGTTTTGGGTTCTGAGTTCGTCTTTACTGTTCGTTCACTCAACCTTTATGTATGTTTGATTCTCATGAATTTTCTTCGATTAATTTGAGTATTTTGTGATTTTTGCCTTGGTAACATCTCATTAGGGTTTCTAATTTTTTGGTTCTACCTGTTTTTACTCTGTTTATTTGTTTATTCTTGGAAGTTTATAATATTTCCCTTAAAATTAGTATTACTTTTATTCTTTGAACCCATGATTTCCTGGGTTGATACTCGTATGCCTATTTCTGATTATGTCCCTATTTGTCATGACTTTAAAATTACTGCTTGCCTTTTTACGACTAATTGTATTATTTGCTGATTCTGAATATTGCTTCCTTAATTAGAACTTTATGAATTTATCCCTAATTACTTGTTCTATACCTACAGTGTTTGAATTTTTTCCTTAATTTTTATACTCTAGCTATGTGATTTCTTTCCTTAACTTGCTTTCTGTCTTTTACCGTTGGAAAATCACTCCCTTAATTAAGGGAAGACTTTGACTGATTTTACTCTAATTGATGCCAAGTTCTATAATTACTAAATAATTTGACTCTTACCTTATTTATCTAGCTTTCAAACTACTATATATATTGCTCTCTTCTACTCTCATTAGAGAGTCTTCTACACACACGAACTCACATTAGTTCACAACTCTCTCATACACTCAAAAACTCTTCTGCTTACTTTTGTTACTTGATATTGTTACTGAATTAGCCGGCTGCAAGCCAAGGCTAACTATGCACTTTCCTGTTTTTCACTTTGTGTCTATTCTCCTTACTAATACCATGCTCTAGGGCTCTGTTTGCATTTGCTCAACCATGCCTAGTTTGGACTACTGATTCATGAAAAGGTATAACACAATCTCTAATATGACTTCCTGTTTTAGATAAACTAGTAAAAATCTCTGCTTTCGTAACACCTAGAACATAATGCTTTTAGGTAAAAACAACTTCTGAACTGTCTAAAGGTTAACAGGCTTAAAAATTCAGTAGGCAAACTGATTAGGCCCCTGCTTTTGAGTTTATAAAAATAAAGTTGCATATTTTTGTGCATTGACAATCACGTAGATATTCTGTATTAGGATCCTATCTAATGAAACTGCCTCTTGTTTGTGTTTGAGACGTGCTGATTATGTGCATTACTTGTGGAGGTAAATCTGGACCTCATAACTATTTTCCTGCATTTATCTGATCAATCCTATTTGTTCTTACATGTCGCTTAGAATTTTATCCTTTTAAAACCTTGGGGGTCTGTCTAGAACTACCTATACTCAGAGGTCCTAAATTCTTCCAAGACCCTTAAGAAGGGACGGGTAACAACACACATAGAGATCGCTAACTAAATTCGCTTAATAACCGCTAAGGGGTGGGGTAAAGGGTAGATATGGATATGATGACCGGTGCGCTAATGCCACGTGTAGCCCCTCACTGAGGAATGATTACCGGGCATTGCATTGATGTGATCCTATAGGATTAACCAGTTAGGAGTCCCCTATTCCCTACATATGTGTGCTTAGACTACAAATATTTGCACAACCATTACTTGTTGCCATGTGTATACTCGACTGCTTATTTGCTACTTGCTAAAATTCACAAAGTTTGTTTAGCAGGGAACCACAGTTGTGGACTTTGAGGGGTGCCCAACACCTTCCCCTTGGAGTAATTTGAAGCCCTTACCCAATCTCTGGTTATTCAATTAGTGTTATTATAACCCTTAATAGGTTCCCTAACGCACCTTAATTCGTTAGGTGGCGACTCTTCAAGTCCTTCACATCCCTTTTCCAAAAAACAATATGAGTTGTCCCAATAACGTCAAAAACCCTTATCAATCAAAAAGGAAAGGAAAAAGGGGGCGCGACATTACTAAAAAGTCAAAACTTGGTCGAACCTTTCAAATTTAAAGCTTCTAGTTGGGACCATTCTCCCAAATCAATTCCGGATAACCTGAAAATCCAAAACCGATGATTCATATAAGTCATAACATATCATATGGATATAGTCATGCTCTCTAACAACCGGGCGAAGTGAAATTTCTCAAAATGACCGGTCGGGTCGTTACAAAAATGTACCTAGATCGCAGCATTTCCCGGCTGTGCAAACCTGTCTGGGATAAAAGTCATTCTCTTCGGGTGGTAATAATCTATGTGGTCATTCCATGGTCTCCGCAGAAACTCTTGATGATATTCTCCTCTCTGAAGGTGATCCAACAACCATATTTGCAGCAACAGGTTGCAACCCTCCAAATGCATATATCGTTTTTAGCAACGTTCTAAGGCTCGGTACATCTCAGTCACGATCATTGGGACAATAGAGTAAGTTTGCCCCTCAATTCCTTCCATTAGGGTCTTAGTGACGATATCTAGGCGAGTGTGGATCCTTTCGCCTTGTATTGGGAATATCAGCATCCCTAGAAAACAGACAATGAATACAAAAACCCGGCGGTGGGTCCAATCGTAAAGAAGTGATGGAAAACTCATCATGGTAAAAGAGATATGACTTGATGTGCCCATAAGGCTTGTAAAGGAAATCAAATGGTATGTAGGATTTCTTCAGACAGACTAATTCATCATTCTTCCTGAAACCCATCATTTTTAGGAATCCTCGAGAAGTACGATTTTCCAGTACCAACAAACCATGGGTATCCCATGGGAGCCAAGCGAAGCCTCCTATTTTCTCTAGAAGGGGAGTTATTTCTATATCACCAAAACGGAAGACGACCCTCTTTTCATCCCAGAACATAGTAGCAACCTCAATTAGTACATTGTTCGGCTGAATATCTAATAAAGAAGGTAAATTCCCGAGGACTTTTTTCACATGATTTTTGTCACTTGGAGAGAGATTTTCCAACAAGTCCAACAGCAAAGGTGGGATACTTCGAACCATGCCGAACCTGGGGACTTCGTGCCTCATTTCTGTAAAACAAATAAATTTAGCCCTTTCCCACTCCATATTTGACTATTTACATATTAATGATCAACATATTGGCACGTTTTCTCCAAATAATACAGATATCATTATCGTAACCATTGGGATTATAGAAATCCCAGTGGGCTTTGGACAAGGCTTGCCTTAGAGGGTTATTACGAGGACAACGTTCTAACCTATACTAGGTTTAGACATGATGCATGCACATTTAATATTAGAGTGAGGGTTTCTAGAAGAGTCTAGACAGGTACCCTCAAGTGGACAACTTGAGAGGGAAAGACACGGAACCGTCAATTTCACTGCTGATCGACTAGTTTTACCGCAAATAAGCCTTTCCAAATTTAAAGGGTGATTTAGGAAGAGCGCGGACACTCATTAAGCGCCGCTATGGTATTAATTACGCACGAGTGGAATATGATGTGGTGCATGCTTTATGCAAAAATAAAACAACACGTTATCAAGTATTTTACATGATGAAGACGGTAAATGCAGTATTAGATGAAACGTAAAGACATAAAAAGAAAGAAAACAAGGAAGAAGTTAGTTCGCACAATGTGAAAGAATTGTAATAAAGCAAGCAAAGAGGGTAGGGGGTAGGGAGAGACATGATGTTGAAAATTTAAAAATGATTTGGAGCAAGTGAACATGACTGGAAAATAAAGGAAACACACATTGTAACCAAATTAAGTAAAGATATTAATAAAAATTCAAATAAAGGGAAATAGGGGAAAGGGTGTGCATGTAGCCATAAAAAGGGAAAATAGAAGCGGGATGCTCATGTAACGATAAAGAACAACGAAACACGTCAATCAAAGAGGACTAATTCATATAGACCAACTTTGTTATGGTAAGAGCCTAAAAATATCCCTATTAGAGTCTCCATGTTGTCGCGCCCCTTTTTCTCGCGAAATCGGGTTTCGACACGTGACAACTCTTTAAAGGAAGGTGTTAAAAGAGAGAGTCGCCACCTAACGGGTTTGAGGTGCGTTAGGGCACCTATTTGCGAGTAACTCTGGCTTAACTAGTTTGCGTCACCAAAGATTGGGTAAGGGCTCAAATTACCTCGAGGAGAAGGTGTTAGGCATTCCTCGAGGTCCACAACTGTAGGTCCCGACCGAACTCGAATTATATGAATTAGTCCAAAATAAAGGGAAAGACAAGAAGTTGGGGTAATTATTATTAAAAAATAAACCAATAAACAAAATAATTGAAGTTTAAGACAAAATGGGGGGTCCTAAGTATTTTAGCCTAAAGGATCACCCCGTGCAACACAAATAATACTTCGTAACTCCCTCGAGATGGGGTGTTACTCGTATTATTCAGCGGACACAGACTACATCTCTTGCTACCCGATTACTATCTTTAAGTTGTTACCTAAAGAACTCTTATTAATTCTAAGTCGTACCTTATGCTTGCACTACCCGCCCAGGCCTATGGTCCAAGAGGCGTTCAGACCTCTATTTTGGGGGTTCTAGACTTAACTTAGGTTGCTCAAAATGATAAAACTATGCGAAATACAAAAGGAAGTTGGACTTCGTATAAAGGCAATTAAGGGATCAAGATAGCCTCCACACTTAGACAAAAAATGCACGCAAACAAATTAGGCGTTTGACAATTTCAGAATCGAGACGAGTTAAAGTCATTAAGCCCTATAGACATGATTTCTATGTGATCTGAGAATTCAATCATGCAAACAATTTTGTATGCAAAGTATAATTTCTAAGTGACTATACAGTTTCCTACTAATTACAGGTAATAAGCGATTAAACCTATAGACATGCTATATAGGTGATTTATGCAGTAATTGGCAGTGATAACTTCAGAATTACTTAGTCTCCTATAGGCATGCTTTCTAATAGTGGCAATGAAAAAAAGTGTTTAAAGTTTCAATTTTAGCACTTAAAGCAAATGGGATTATCCTATGGGCATGATTTCTACGATTAGCGATTGAAACAGATTTTAGCTCCTATAGGCATGTTTCCTAAATGAGCAATTATAACAACACATTGACCAATTAAAACCCTATAGGCATGTTTCTAAAACTGCAGATTTGTAGAGCATAAGCTAACATGACCCTACAGTCATGAAACATTGGTAACTTTATTCCCTATAGGCATGATATCTAGCAAAACGTATAGAAGCAGAATATATTAAGCGAATGAAACATTTAAGTCCTATAAGCAGGTTATCTAAAAACATATAGGAGCAAAACATGTTTGGGCAAATTAACCCCTATAGGCAGGATCTCTACCTGTTCATGCAAAGTGAAAATAAACCCATTTTCCTAATTTTACTAACGGCCCAATTGTTATTAAAACATTATTACAGACCCAATGAGTGAAATAAATTACAGAATTACAGAATAGCCATAGTGGGCCTAAGGTAGGCTCATTGTACACCCAGCCTGACCAGGCCTTCATTCACATGTCCATATAGTTTTACAACAGCCCAAAAACAATCTCCATTTACACAAAATAGCCTACATCCAGTAGCCATAATTGATCAAAAGTCCTAGAAGTATAGCCATTTACACAAACCAACCGGTTTATCCAGTAGGTGAAAAGAAGGGCAGAGTTTGTGTAATAAGAGAAAAAGTGGCAAAGAACCTTGGACCCTAGTATGTCAGAGTTCCCAAGGGCTTCAAGAACCCAGGGCAGTGCTCACACTAGGGAGGCTGATAGCGGATGCTTAAGGTATGGGCTTTGGCTTTCTCCCAGCCCCAAAATTAGAAACAAGTAAGAAAGATAATAAGTTTGGAAAAGTATTTGCAAACACTATAGGATTGCAAAATTAACAGGCAAGGGCATTAGGCTAGTAAAACCAAGTAATGCAATCAGTTAGGACTTAGTGGATCAGATTATGCTAACTCATGTTTAAACAGTATAACACAAACATGATCAGGTATCATACAGGGTATTAATCAAAGGAGATTAATTTCAAAATATCACAAGTCATTAGGGGTACATATTGGTCATGGCAAGAACACATAGAATGGCAACAATAGTCATAGGAGCATACCACATTCAGAGTAAGGTCTTAAACAAAAATTAGGGCAGGTTAATAACATCAATTGGTCATTAGAAGTTCAGTATTAGGCATAGAATATGGATTAAACCATATAATCAAAACAGATCATTCAAGTTATCACAAACTAAACTAAGCATGCTTCATTTTGTCTAAATTAATTAGGCTAGGTCCAAAACATTATTAAGCTAGCAATCATAGGAAGAATTAGGCAGATAAGAGTCAAAGAAATGCATTAGATCATGCAACTTTGGAGAAAATGCTTAACATAATAGAGTAAACATTACAAGGGTTTAGTAACTAACCAGTGAATGTTCGATAAAAAAGAAAGAACAGCAGTAAAGACTCAGTGACCTGATTGTGTCAAGTTTCAAAGGTTTCAAGAACCCATGTAGTGCTCACACCCAAGAGAGGTCAGAAAAAGTAGAAATTCTGTGGCCTTGGCTTTCAGCCGGCCAAGAGCCAAATAGAATAGAATAGTAAACGAATGTATAGTAGAAAGCTTCAGTTTTTAGTGAGAGAATAGTGATCCCAGTTTTGTCTAAAGGGGGAAAGGGGATGGGTTTATATAGTGGTAAAAATTAAATACACAGACAAGGAAAACAATCAATCAATCTTAAAAGAAAAGGAAAGAATAGCATGCAGAATTGATTCAGAATCAATTTAGAAGAAGTCAAGCAAACCTTAGTTTTTAGGAAAATAAATATTACTATAATATACACAAAATAATAACATAGGATGAATATAGACACAAATAACACTAATAATTAGAGAATCAAACCAATTTTGGTCCGATTTAAGAAAATCTGAAAATCCTAATTTTATGGTAAGATAGATATTGACAAAAAAAAATGGGCCATAGTAGAATATAGGACGAATATGGACATAATAATACTTAAAATCAGAGAATCGAGCCCATTTTGGTTAGATTAAAAGAGATCTGAAAATTCTAATTTTAGAGTAAGTAAGAATCCACAAAAGATACACAAATATTCGTACTTACAATAGAGCAAATGATGGATATAGACAGAATATTGGAAAAGTCAAGGATTTGAACTGATTTCGATTCGATCCTTATGAGATATGCTTTCCATGTTTAGGTAAGCAATATATAAGAGGAACCAATGCCAAAGAGAAGCCGTATATGGCAAAGGGTAGCCATAAAATCCCATATCGTGTGGGATTAGGAGAGATTTTAGGGGGGAGGGGGGCGACAACTAGGGTTCTTAGGAGGGAGAATGGAGGTGGGGTATGAGGGCAGCAGGCGCTGAGAAATGATTAGGGTTAGGGGTAAAGGTGGTAAATAAAAGGGGTGGTTTAATGTGGGCCGTTGACCTCAGAGATCAACAGTCACAATTAGAAGGGGACTGGGTCAGGTTAGTTTGGACGGGTCGCACCCGGGTTGTGGTATTGGGTTAAGTTGATTGGGTTGTAGTAGGATTTTAGGCTAATTTTTAAATACCCAATATTTAATAATAATAATTTATAAGAGTGATTAATAAATAAAAAAAAATATTATTTGTGCACTAAAATGATTAAAACTAATTACTTAACATTATAAAAATATAAATAGTTATTTTTCGCATAAATAATGTAATTATACATGAATATGGGCTATTATTACAAAAATGTTCAATTAGCCCTAAAATGCAAATATAATTATAAAAATGCACTGAAAAATATTTAAAACATCATGTTGATCTAATTGATAAGTTTAGAGGATTAAATTATCATAAAAATAATCTGAAGGATAATTATTGGATATTTATATAATAAAAATGCAGAAAGAAATCGATTTAAAGCCTTTAAAAATTATATAAAATTATAAAAATACTTGTATATGCTTATAAACTAAATGATGATCCATATGTACTATTTTGAAAGTATGTGTATATATATATTTAAAATATGAAGGGAAAATTGGGTATCAACACTCGTCACCTCACGTACACGGCGCTCATATATGAAACAGTGCCAAAATCCTAAGGGAAAGTTTCCCCACACAAGGTTAGGCAAGCCACTTACCTCGAACCACACTCAAATCAATCCGAAATCACGCTCTTGCCACGAGTATCCAACTCCGAATGATCCAAATCTAATCAAATCAATTACATTACGTAAATATAGCTACAATTAACTATTTTAGCTAATGAATTCGAGGCTAAGGCAAGAAAATAGGAAAAACACCCAAAAAGCCTCCCTGGGCTCACGTCTCGGAATTGGGTAAAAATTACAAATTACGAACACCCATTCACTCGCGAGTCTAACCATACCAAATTCACTCAAATCCGATACAAAAATCTCGATCAAAATCCCAAAATTCGGCCTAAGAATTTTCTTCACTTTTCCCCCAATTTTCACCCAAAATTCGAAATTAAATGGTGAAATTAAACCTAGATTAGTGGAATTTAATCAAAAAGGAATTAGGAATCATTACCCGATAATTTCCTCCGAAAATCTCTCCAAATTTCTCCTCCTACCGATCTCTCAATCAAAATTTTGAGTTATGAACTCAAACCCTCGTTTTTGGAACTTTAAATCTACCCAGTGATTCCTTAATGGCGATCGTGGAAACACCCTCGCGATCGCGAAGAACAACTTTGCTGCCTCATAAATTTATTCTACACGAACGCGTAAAACACCACGCGAATGCGATGTTCTAACTTCTCACACTTACGCGATCCCGATTGATCTAATGTGACCGCGAAGAGTAACCTTCAACTCCACTGCTGCCTCATTTCTTCTACGCGAACGTGGCCTAGACCACGCGTTCGCGATGCATAACCTGACGAACCTACACGATCGCGTCGCAGTTTTGGCGAACGCGAAGAACTAACTCAGCTGGTCTCTCAGATGCTCTACGCGATCGCGAGCCTTCTTACACGATCGCGATGAAGGAAACCAGATGCAAAACAGCAGAAAAATTTGCTATCTTTCAAGTCCGAAAACTAGTCCGTTGAGCATCCGAAATACACCCGAGGCTCCCGGGACCTCAACTAAATATACCAACCAATCCTAAAAATACCGTACAAACTTATTCGAACCTTCAAACCAAATCGAACAACATCAATAACAAGGATTACACACAGATTCAAGCCTAATGAACTTTGTAATTTCGAAATTCTACAAACGACGTCGAAACATATCAAACCTTGTCCGAATGACTTCAAATTTTACACACAAGTCTAAAATGACACTACGAACCTATTCCCACTTCAGGAATTCTATTCTGGGCTCGATATCAAAATTTCCACTACCGACCAAAATCGCCAAAAATCCAACTTTCGCCAATTCAAGCCTAAATCTACTACGGACCTCCAAATCACATTCCGGATGAGCTCCTAAGTCCAAAATCACCTAATGTAGCTAACAGAATCATCAAAATTCAAATCCAAGGTCGTTACACACAAGTCGACATTTGGTCGACTTTTTCAACTTAAACTCCCAAATAAGAGACTAAGTGTCTCAATTCGTTTAAAAAACTCAACACGAACCCTCCCGGCAACCAAAATAGCAGAATAAGATAGGGAGAAAGTAGTTAATAAGAGATCGGGGCTCTAACTCTCAAAACGACCGGCCAAGTCGTTACAGTTGTTGTTGTTGTTACTTACTGAATTTCGAGCTTTGCATTTTGTTCGAAGAAATTAAATATTTATGAAACTCTTACAAGTATAATTTACTCATAAAAAATTATGATGAAGGTAGCCCTGTTTGTCTTGATATTGCCGGAATATGCAGACATAGACAAACTTTTTGATCACATTTGCCGATCCTTTTTTCTCTTCAGCTTTAGATGATATAATTCATCTTACTATATATAATGGTGCATGTCAAACCAACCAAAGTGAAGCTGTTAACTTCTTGTGTAGATGTGTGAAAATTTAGAGACAACCAACTCACAATGGGTATTTCACTGCTCACAAGTACAAGAGACTACAAACAGCAATACCTATCCAGTCTAGTATAATATTGCTTAAAATGTAGAATGGTAAACAAACGATCCAACAAGAAGCATTAAGAGCATTGGCTTCTTGTGTCAATATGTTAAGGTATTAAATGATACATTTATTCGTGACTCAGTTCTATTTCTACTTATATTATATACTGAATCATGAAGGATAAATATTATACGTTAACAGGAGCACATTTGAACCTACAGTAAATTCTTTATAAGGAGCGACCATCACTTAGTGTGAAGACTGACAAAAGCTGCTTTTCCTAGAAATAACGTTCAGCTCTTGCCTTTCCTGCTGCAGTTTTATAGTTGCGTGACGTTGCCCAAGCTTTGCAGATCAATACTATGTATTTGTTATCTCTTTCGTCTATCCCCTCTTTTTGAGTTTGATATACCTGAATGTGTTTGATATAATCTGACCAATGTATTTAGTTATCAATTTTTGAGTTCTTTAACTTTGTGCCAAAGTTTTTCGTCTTGGTTACTTGTGAATGGGATGACTGTATACACATAGAGTGTAACATAAGTAGTTTTTAAATTTGGTTAAATGTCTTTTGCAATTTGATGTATCTTCTGGAGTGGGAATTTGGGTGCTGTTTCAAGGTATAGTATTAGACAATGTATATATAACTTGGACAATGAACTGTGACTATGCTATTGACTTATAACAGGGTGGAAGTGTTTGAATGGGTAAGTTTTTATTTTGGGATTTCTCTTTGATCTAATTCAGGCAAGGCAAGTGCTGTCTGAGACATCCAGTAATTCAAGTGAAAATGTTAAGAGTAACGGGAGGTAATCGACTTGTAGATCTATAAGTGGGGCATTTGAATTTTATAGAATTGCTTAACTTTTCTTGGCTGACTAAGTGTTATTCCTTCTAGGAGGCAGTAGAGATATGCATCAACGTTATATGAATGTTACTATAACATGTAACCTATCTTGGGTGGAAATAGAAGAACATTTGTCGTCAAGTGATGAGACACAAAATAACCTGATTTGATTAATCAGGTATTCAAGGCCAAGATAAAAGAGTCGAAAACAAATGTCTTCAGGAAAAGTGCTCTGCAAAAAGTTTCATGTTGTATCCTCCACCCACCAAGTACGTTAGTTCACAACCCACATTACCCAATACTTTGGGTCATGGAACACAAACACGTTAGCAAACCACTAATAACCTAAAATTCAAGTGACCAGGGTAGGCTCAATATCCTTTATCTCACTTGGCTATGATCACCTTCTGTGTAAAACTAATAAAGTGATCCACTTCTACTTATTAATTATTCTACCCAATAATCTATTAAAGAGCTTTAGGCGAGAAAAAAATCTATTAGCAGTAGACCACTTGACTAAGCATGTTCAGTACTATTATAAGACACCTTTTGGAGTTCCTTTTCATTTTTGGTTGACTATGACAATTTTAAAATGTTCTTTTTCTGCGCTTATGTTGGGACTTACTGAAGTAGTAAAGTAAATTGGATCCTGCGCTCTCCCCTTATCTAAGATTGCTAAGAGCAGATAGCAGAAGATGGCACGCTAATATATCACATCCTTTTATGTAAGACAATATTTCGTCATCTTCCCGTTATCATTGTTAACTACTTTACGTCTACCATTACTCTATACCGCTGTCTTAACAGAAATCCTACGAAAAATTTTCATCAATACTAAAACGTATTCCATTACTACGTGTATATATATATATATATATATA
>MDKJ01182941.1:0-11292 GCA_005239525.1 Nicotiana knightiana | reverse complement strand
CCAGGATTATATTTGCAACGCCCGCTTAGTCTTCTACAAGACATAGTTGAGCGTGATCAAGGCCCATGAGATGATATTGAATATGCATGCGGCACCCACATCAGCTGTTTGGGGTGCAATGCTCGCAGCTTGCAATGTCCATCGCAATGTCCAGATGGCTGAAATTGCAGCGTCTGAGTTATTCAAGATAGAACCTGAATATTCCGGAAATTAAATCCTCTTGTCCAACAGCTATGCTGAATTGCTGATGCTGGGAGATGGCGCGATTTAGTTAGAGTAAGGGCGATGATTAGAGAGCATCACGATCAGGAAAATCGGGGATCTAGCTGGATTGAATTGGATTCTGCAGTGCACGAGTTTGTAATGGGAGAATGTGTCACATGTGGCTGCAGACAGGATATACCTCATGCTGAGTCTGCTGAATGAAGATATGAAGCCTTTAGGATATTCCAAAGGTAAAGTTCGGAATCCAGTTTCTACTTTGTACCCCTCATTTCTATCTCTTACAAGTGATATTGAAGTTGATGAGCAACTGTTTTAATTTGATTGATTTCTGGCTCAACATGCCAAGTTACTTCACATGGATATAGAATTTGAGTACTAGCGTTCTTTAATTTTGAAATTGTTTAGGACTTGTAACCTGGCCCTTAATCCAGTATTAGTTAAACATGCTTGTATGTTTTTTAAAGAATCAGTTACAGAGTTCATAGCAAACTTTGGAAGCTTACCGCTTCTGTGGAATACTGTATATTCCTTCAGTTTCTATTCTCATGAAGACTGATTCAAAGGTCTGTTACTCTATTATCAAATGGCTACACACAAGGATTTTTAAGTCTACAAGAGAATTCAATAAAGTTATTTATCCTCTAAATCTCTCTTTATTCATAATTGTTACTGATGTTCTCTCTACTGTTGAATAGGCTTCACGTTAAATCTCAGTTTAATAGTTTTGATATGAAGTCCAAGGGAAAAACAACATGCCCAGTGAAATCTTCTATAAAAATCGATGTAAATTAAAAAAGTTAAAAGTAAGAAAGGTTACCCTTACGAGTGTTGTTGTCCGATTGTGTTGGTCAGGGGCGATTTAATATATTGGGGGCCTAAAGCCAAACATTATTTAGAGGCCTTAAGTCTTTTCTTATATTTAAGAATCATATATAATTTTATATGGAGTCTATTTTCCTAACTTGTTTGAGATGCAAAGTGGTTAATAATTATTATAATCAATTTCTTCTAATACTTCTTTATCAGTTGACAATTCAGTCAATCTATTTGATCTTTTTTTTGAAACATTGTTTTAAAGAGCTTCATGTTGAGGTTGTATTTACGTCTCAATCCCTCTTTCTCTTCTTTTAATTGGGTGATTAAGTAATCTTATTGATATTTTCTAGTTGACAAATTTAAATTCTAAAGTAATATATGAATATAAAACAAAAACTATATTAGGTAAAAATAACAAATGTCAGATTAAAAAAAAAGATAATTGACATTGAAAATAATAAAGCATGATTCTAGAAGTTGAATGGGTTGATATTAAAGTATAAGTTTATTGCTCTGACACCCGCATAAAAGTTCTGCTTCTTCGCAAACGTAGGTGCGGTCCAATCTTCCGCTTCTGCGATTGAGGATTCCATCTCCGCGGACGCGTAGATGCGCCCAGCATTCCGCTCCTGCGGATTCCCCCTTCCAGTCCAAATTTCGCTTCCGCGACCAAAAACTCCGCATCTGTGATCCTCTGCTCCCAACTCCTGTTGCGCTCCTGCGCTTCAATGTGGTTATCCTAATTTTCTTATCATACGTGATTTTCTATTCCTTGAAGGAAGGACAATATATTTACCATATTTTTTCTTTTACAATAAAAAAAATATATAATTCTTCCATATTCTGGTTAATCATTTTTCTTGGAGGAAAATATTTTGACCTTTATAAAAGGATCATTCCTTCTCGTTCATTAACATATATAATAGTCATAAGGGGTTTCAGAATCTTGTTTAAGTAGAGAATTTCGGGATAAGTATTAGCTCACACTTGTGTATGTCTTTTTGTAAGGTTGTTCTCTCGATATTTTGTATTCTCTTTTATATAATGGATTGTTCATCTTCACATATAAATATAGTTCAATTGACTGAATCACATTAAATAATTATATCTCTTTTTGATCGTTCAAAGTTTATTTTGTTAGCTTCTACGTTACGTCTGTCCTAACAGTATCATTGGAGTGGGAATCTTTCATTGTATTCGTTATCTTGTTTCTGTGTGCATATTAGGCAATTCTGCAATAATGACATTTTCATTAATGGTGGAATTCTTTAAACTAGTGTTTCGTTTAATGCAGTAGCTGCATCTGTACTTACCTGATTCAGACCTTTGACCATCTTTATTTCGTAACGTATTCAAAATTTTGAGTGTGTCATTTTTCTATAGTAGGTTTGATCAAACCTGCTTGCGTCTACTTAAATTGCCAAATGAACTGAACTTCGGGGCCGTCTCTAACAGTGTATGTGGTGAAGTTTTAGATATATTAATAAAGTAAAGCTTAAAATAATGGAAAAATAGTTGTCATTTTAATTTGATTTGACAACTCTACTTTTTACTCTTCTTCCCAAATAATCCCAACTCATCGTTTCAATTTCATTTTATTCTTCGTATTCCGGAAGAGATATCTTCTTCATTCTTCTTTATTCATGCTCATCTTCGTAGTTCTTTCTATTAGATTTTTTTCTTTCTCCAAGACTCCAACAAGCCAACAACTAGATATTTTGGAATCAAAATCTTCAAACTTCTTGAATCAGTCAGTCATTGGGTAATATCATTCTAACTTTCTCTAGTGTTATTTTCATTTGTTATTTGTTATTTTATTAATTTTATTCTATACATATTGTTTAATTTTTTTTAAAATATAAATATGTCAATAAGAAAATATGCATCCGGTTATTCAAAACCATCTTGGCACCAATAGTTCGAAGAATAGATTTTAAATAAAAATATATATTATAACGTTTCTATAAATACTTAAGCTCCATATTAAACTTTCGTCTTAGGCCTCACGTACGTTTGAGCCGCCCCTGCTGAACTCTAACTTTTTCTCGAGGGAAGAAAACTTTTGGTTCGAGATATTTGGTGTTCTTTTTCAGCAACCGCTATGCGCATGGGTTAGTTGATTCAAAAGTTTAACGTTATTATTTTTATATATATACAAAATGAGTGAGTGAAAATTTGAATTGCTTGCTTCTATTTTTCTATTTAAAAGTTGGGTTAGTATTCATTTTATGTAATTTTATGTTGGCTCATTTTAAAGGGGAATTTAAACAGCTATGCCTAATCCTTTTTATTAAAATTATCTTAATGAAAATGAGAAGATCATCTTAATACTTATTTCATCAATCACACTAATAATTTCAGTAGTTCACTAAGATTTTGTGCAATTTAGCATTTCGAGTTCCTATTGTAGTATATAGAAAAGCTAGACTAGGACTCCTATTTTTCTCGATGGACACAATTGAAGGGATACGAAATACTCCCTCGTTAAAATTTATGTAGCGAATTTCTCGAGTCAAACGATTTTCTTTGATTATGATTTTTTCATGCTTTTTGATATTTCGAATTGTTAATTACAGTGACTTATAGTACTTTTACGTAGTTTTCAAATATATAAATTTTGTTTCAAAAAAAGTTAAAGATTTTATGTCCGAATAAAATTCGAGCTCCGACACATAAATTGGAACATAGAAAGTAAATAACAAGTTGCACATTTTTCAGTTTTTATGAGAAGTGTAATTCTCTTTCTCTAGGTTTCGGATCATCATTTCTTTTTCGTTATGGATTTGCTATCTATATTTGGCTAATTATTGAACTGGTTGATAATCACAAATTGGACGATCACCAGTCACCACCATTGATGTCTAATTGATACTAGCTTTTTAATGTGTTCAATCTCCTACATTCCTCAAAACATGCTTTGAATGTTGACCAGCTCCTTCAAATGATTTCTCTCCACTCCATCTAATTGAAAAGTTTTGATTACTTTGTCTTGAACTGGCTGCCTAAAAAGCTTTACAAATATCCTCTATTATACACAAAGAGTTGTGTTTCATCATCAACTTGTGTTTTATTTCCCAAAACTTATTACTTACTGAATAATATCAGCAACCAAGTGAATGTGCGATTCCAAGCAAGCTAGGGAGCTTTTGGTTGTTACTTGAAAATAGCAAGAAGTCTGTTATAAAACCCCAAATGGAAATAGAACAAAGAAACATATACAGATAACCAAGGAAACAGCTCACATTCAAGATTTCAAAATTGTACTGTGTCTGTACAATTGCCCGCAGCAATCACATCGTTCATTTGTATGTTTGATGCTATTTTTCCTAAGAGAGAAAAAAAAAACAAAAATAACACTGACAAGATCTATAAACCACCATGGTTTTTGCCCTGCCATATATATACTCGAGAAAAAGAAAGAAGTTGTAATTGCTAAGGTTTCTGTTTTCTTTCCTGTTTGCAGTTCCAAGTTGGAAATCCAGATGATTACAAAAGGGATTTCAAGGTTGTTCCATATTGCACAAGTAACACTAGTTTGGTGCTTCGATTCTCCTCCTTTATATTCTATATTACTTGCTTACTAATTGGTATTGGACTAGATCACATATCTTTCAAACTCTCCCCTACTACGAGTCCTTCGGGAAATCTGTCTTGCATCCAGGAGGAAACGAAATTGACATAAAACATGACCAAATAAGTTGGCAATCAACTGATAGAGGATAACCTCTTGATCCCGAACAATGTTTAACTACAAATAAAAGGTACTTTGTGGGACCAAGAAATCACTTAAAAAGAAAGCAACTGTGTTAAAATAAGCAGTTTATGGTGCAATAATTGACACTAACTATACATAAAAGCTAAGACAATGAGACCTAATCACATCCACGTAGTGCCAATGATATTTTAGACTCTTCAACATCCTTATTGGAACGTCCTTAATCTTTTAATCTTGGCAAGTTGCTAATCTCAGAAACTGTGAATTCACATGAGATCGGCATTAGCTTGTGTAAATAATTCTAAGTTTAATGAATAATCTATTAGCCACAATGGCTGACACTGATTTATTATTAGAACATTATAGCATGCCTTCTTCAAGCCATCTCTCTGTAAATTTGTTAATTATTTTGTGAAAGGATAGCAGAACCCAGCTCTAAAGCTACTTCTTTTCATTTCTTTTTCTTTTTCCTCATAAATTTTTCCAAAAAGCTTCAACGGAAACAGGGGTAAAAGAAAAGGATAAAAGAGTTGGTGGGTAGAAGGTGAGACTAAGTGGCTCTTCTAAAATTGTCAGCAAAAAATGATTTTGTTAAAGAATAAATTGATAACCAACCATACATCCCTAATACAGGTGACAAGAATTTGATTTACTATATTTTTCTTTCAGAAATAACTACAACCATCAGAGGTAAAAAAGGAAACGAAAAAGAATAAGAGGTGCTAAAAGGAAACAGAAAAAAAAAAAGAAGGAATCTTACAGTTCCCATTCACATTAATGACTTCAGAATGTGATGAGCCAACAAGAACACAACCAGCAATAAAACCTCAAAACCTCTACTGAAGTCATACAAAAAGATGAAGATTTACATCCATACTAAGCAGTATCATACTATGAGAACAATATCTATTGGTCACTTAGACTTAAACTAGTCATCCTCAATACAAGTCATCATTAATCCAACAACCATTTACTTGGAACCCTTGCAAAGAAGAGTCCATAAACGGCCAAACATCTGTTGAGGGTCAAATGTGGGGAATGAAGTTAGGGGGTAGAGTTTAAAACTGCTGGTGGCTGGGAAAGAGTGTTAGTAGCCGGGACTTGCGGAACTGTAGGGGGCGGCACCAGTTGAGAAGATGTGCCAAAAGAAGGCAATGAAGGTGGAACAATAGCCGGCGGCGCCAATTCTTGTGGCCGACCAGCGTCGGCTTCTTGTGAAGGTTCTCCACTTTTCTGTCTCTTCGATGGAGTTGGGATAAACTTGTCACGCCATCTTGAAATGGTTTTTCTAGACGCTGCAAAAGCAAACATCAGAAAGGGCCAAAGAAACTGAAACTCGTTCACATAAATATGCAAAACTTACTCCTAAACAACTTCTCTATCTTTGTGTATTTTGGTGCCTGTGTGTTGTAATGAGGACTCTGTTGAATGGCTTCGTAAACCTTTACAAAATCTCCCAGCAGAATGTCAAAGGACCCATTTTTAGGTTCAGGCTGCCCTTCAAGATCAGACCCTCTCAACCTCCACATGGTACATAAATCGGTTGTTATCTAAGAATTCTTATACTAGCGTGTCACAATCTAACATCTTGACCCTTTCTTCCTTTTCATTAAGTTCAAAGATATCGAATCCTATACTAGATCCTGTCCACCCAAAAACTGCCTCAATATATTTCCTCAACTGGAGGATGGAGAAGTCTGAGCCTTTCCAGTCAAAGACCCTGCTGGTCTTGGGGTTGACCAGGGTGTAAGTCGTTGTTATTAATTTTATCACCTATACCTCCCTGAATTTCCTTTTGAGGTTAGCAAGGGTGAGGGTGTAGCATTCAAAGTTTGCTCATTTCCTTGAGTTGATACCAAATTTTGTTGGCTTCCTTTTGAGGTTAGCAAGGGTGCAGTTGCAGCAACCAAAGCTTGCTCATTTACTTGAGCAAAAACTTGCATTTGCCTTTGTGCGGAAAAATCAAATCCCATGCTGAATGAGGTTTCCAAGCCAATTTTCTGCAGTTCTTCTTTAATCTCCATGAACTCATTTATGGGAAAGAGTGAGTCTCTTGAAGTAGTGAGTAGTTCGAACAGAGCAACGAGTCGCCGTTCAAAGAACAAAGGAAAATATCTAGAAAGACAAAGACTAACTCACATGCTCTTGGCAAGTTCATAGTGCAAAAAATCCCCTATGTATTGGAAATCGCTTAAGTTGCTAGGGATGTCCCGTGTCAAAGTCTAATCCCTGTATCGCTCGAGCTCATCACTACCCTTTGAAATGCCATAGCGAAGGGAGTATCCCTAACAGTGAGGGTGCTCCCTTATCCAATCCAAATTTGCAATAAGCAACTTTTGGGGATGAGACTTTGTTGATTTGGGCTTCTGTTTCTGGTATGCAACAATGTCGCAAACATATCTACAAGCGATAGAATTTATTGGGCCATTCGTCCTTGCCTGAAAAAACAAAAAGAATAAAAGCAATAAAAAGTAAAGTACAGAGCCTGAAAAGACAAAAAAAAAAAAGAAGTAAAGTAGAGAGATAGCATAGAGAGGATAAAAAGGGAAACGTGGCTAGACGCGTGTCTAGTTAACGCTTTTGCTTAGAATAGGTGTCTTTTATTACAGTAAAAACATTCAGTTTGCGTGTTTGAATCCAAAACATCATCTGTTGTAACTCTATAATCTTGAAATACAACATAAAACACTATTCCTTTATGGATCCACCATCTAACATACAAACATCACCTACAATCTAGAAATCTAACATAAAACACCAATCATTTATAGATCCACCATCTAACATAAGAGAGTGGTAAAAACACACACACACACGTAGACAAGAGCGGCTCCATAAAATTAGTGGCCTAAAAAGAAATTTTAATAAGAGACCTCATACTTTTTTTATTAGTATATATACACATATATGCAGAGAAAAGTCAGTATTGTCATATTCTCATACTTGTTACCTTTAACTTCACATAATAGTATTATCATTAATGTAATAGGTAACTTAAATAAATTAGATGTTAAACATGTATTTTCAATATGTTATCTTTGATATTGTTGTAAAAAAATACATTTACTAATATGAAGATTTAAGTAATTTAATTCAAAGTTCTAAAATATTTTTAGTGTTAAAGAGTAGATAATCTTTCTTTCTTTCTTTCTTTTGTCCAATGTTTTTTGTATTTTTTTTGCAAACTTTAATATTGTCTAACTTGAAATAAAAATCATAAAATCTATTATTAAAAAAATTTGGGGACCTAAATTAAAGTTTTACTAGTCTCCCTACTTGAGCCACATTTCCATCCCCTGATATTCTCGAGTCTCAATCAAGATAAGACAACAATCAGTAAATGTTATTTAGTTACCAAATGTTAATGAAGCTGATTGAGTAACACGTTCATAGGGCAGTGATCTATAAATAATTGTTGATCATTAATGAGGGCGGCTCAACGGTATTGGTGGCTTATAACTAAAATATATTAAAAGATCCTGGAATCTCTTTCATGAAATCCTTTTAATATTGAGACTAAAAAAAGTGGTGAGAAAATGATGTATAACATATGGGTTAGGCGCAAGTCATATGGTATTGAACTCTCTCCTATACAAAAAATATAGCATTAAGTGAAAATGGTAAAAGGATTGAGCCTATTATCGATCGTGTTTTGAACCTTACAAAATTTGTCTCTGGGATTCTTAGTTTAAAAAATGAGACACAAAAGAACTTGCTTACTGATGTGTGGATCAATCAAATATGACAACAAGAAACAACTAATTTAGAGAATTTGAGTTGAAATTTGAAAGTAAAATAATAAAAAATATGAAAAAAGAAAGAAAGAAAAGTAAAATTGATGAGAAGATAAATATATTAGTATTTAATTTAGTGAGAGAAAAATTTTATCCTATTAAATCATTCAATCTTACATCTACCAAATTTTTAATAAATAATAATTATATAAATATAAATTACATATATCATTATATGATATATTAGTATTTTATATTTGGTGCCTAAGGCAAGAGCTTCACTTGCCCTAGAGCCGCCCTTACACGTAGAGGTGGTTAAAATTTACTTTACGAGATTCAATTAAACTTAGTAATTAAGTACTCCACTATTACTTTAGAAAGTGCAACTGGTTAATAGTAAAAACTCCAAAATATTTTAAGCCTTTAAGAGACGATTATTGGATAGAAGTTGGGGAAATTCAATTTGATCAAGGAAAACAACTAAAGTCGATTGTTGTTCTAATAAGACAGAATAATTTTCTGAACCAACAGCGCAATATTTTTAAATTTTGATAATGAAAACCACGACTTTTGGTAGGCTTTTCGAATATGTTTTTTATTCTTATAGTATTGAGAAAGACTCCTTTATATCCATATGAGTATAAGTTTCCAGAAAAGTCGTCGATTCTCTCCAGTCTCCTCCCCAAGCTCCGACCAATTCCTAGTATTGACAACCTCGACGAGGTGTGAAACTAATCGTGTAGTTTCAGCATTGAAGTTTATGAAACTAGTTGTGTAGTTGTTTTGCCTTAATTTCATGTTTGAATTTGACTAACTAGTACAAAAACAGAGTAAAACAAAATAAGGAAGACAAAATCATGTTTCTCTGTTTTAGAAAAAAACAAAAATATGTGAAGAAGATGATTGTGATCGACCTACTACTTACTTGGAGGAAGTTCCGAAATTAGCTTCACTGTTGGAATGATCATTGTTGAGAAATGAAATTGGCGGCAAAAGAGCTATTCTCAGAGAAGTGAAATAGTAATTTGAATTTGTAAATGAGTAGCAGCTTATATATATATATATATATATATATATATATGATAGAATGCTAAGAAATAATGAAGAATAAGACAAGACAAGTTTTGGGGTGAAATCTCTCATCCCTTCTCATTGATTCCACGAGTATTTATAGGCAAAGAAATAAGACAAAACCTAAACTAATTGGGAAACCTAAACCTAATGGGCTAGGAAACCTAAACCTAATTGGCTAAGTTTTCCTAAACCCATACAATTAATTAATTGTAACCTACTCCTAAATAACATAGGAAATATACAAATCTAGAATATTCCTTATTTACTTTTGTTTCCTTATCACCCCCCCTCAAGTTGGAGCATGAAGATTACGAATGCCCAACTTGTCAAGTAAGAGCTCAAATTGTGATTTGCCCAAAGCTTTCGTAAAGATGTCGGCAAGTTGTGCAGTCGTACGAACAAAAATCGGGCGGATGGTGCCTCCGACAAATTCATCTCGAATAAAATGACAGTCTATCTCAATATGTTTTGTTCTTTCATGGAAGACTGGATTGCGGAGGATATGTAGTGCAGATTGACTATCACAAGAAAGACGAATGGGAGAATGGTGTTGGATGCCCAGACTTGATAGAATACTCCGAAGCCATTTTAATTCACAAATAGTCATAGCCATAGACCGATATTCAGCTTCAGCCGATGATCGAGAAACAACATTTTGCTTTTTCGTTCTCCATGAGACCGGTGAGTCTCCTATTGAGATATACCATCCGGTGAGTGATCGTCGAGTTAACGGACAACCAGCCCAATCAGAATCACACCATCCGTACAACTTAAGATCCGAAGTCGAAGAAAGAACAATACCTTGGCCCGGGCTTCCCTTGAGGTACCGGACTACTCTTAGAGCAGCATCCGAGTGGTCTGCTCGCGGTTGTTGCATAAATTGCGACAAGACATGAACACTGTAAGAAAAATCAGGACGAGTAAAACACAAGTAGAACAATCGGCCGACAAGACGTCGGTAGCTCTCGGGATTATCAACAAAGCGGCTACGTGACAAAGCTAGTCGATGGTTCTGTTCCATCGGGGTGCCAATTGGACGACCCCCAAGTAAGCCTACCTCAGAAATGATATCCAAGGCATATTTCCGTTGATTGAGGAAGAGACCTTTGGGTCCTCGAGCAACTTCAACGCCCAAGAAGTATTTCAACAGGCCCAAGTCTTTCATATGGAAACATTTGGCAAGGTAATCTTTGAAATGTTGGATCCATTTTGAATTGTTGCCGGAGATAATCAAATCATCCACATATACAAGCACATTTAACTGCAGAGCTCCCCGCTTCAAAGTGAAGAGCGAGTAATCGGAATATGACTGTCGGAACCCATATCGTTTCAGGGCAGTCGACAATTTTGCGAACCAGCACCTTGGTGCTTGTTTCAACCCATAAAGTGATTTCTTGAGATGACATACTTTGTCGGGATCATTTGATCGGAACCCCGGAGGCATTTTCATATACACCTCTTCCTTGAGGTCACCATGGAGGAAAGCATTGTGGACATCCATCTGATGCAATTCCCAGTTCTGAGCTGCAGCTACGGCAAGGAATACTCGGACAGTCACCATTTTTGCTACCGGAGCAAACGTCTCTGTATAGTCAATTCCTTCTATTTGATGGTTGCCGAAGATAACCAATCGGGCCTTGTACCTTTCAACAGATCCGTCAGAATGATACTTGATCTTCTAAACCCATCTACACCCTAGTGCTTTCTTACCCGGTGGTAAATTTTTGA
>MDKJ01235462.1:0-50177 GCA_005239525.1 Nicotiana knightiana | reverse complement strand
AATTATATAATTTCCCAACCCCGCTTAGTGAAATGACCAAAATTCCCTCGGGCCCACGTGCCCCGAATCCAAAATTTCTCGAAGATACATTCTACCCATAGTTCTACTAGTTCAATCATACAATTTACTCTACATTTCATGCTCAAATTCGTGGCTAAAAATCCAAATTACCATTTTTCTAGGTTCCTCGATATTTTCCCAAATTCCTACCAATTTCCATGTCTAATCCATGCATATAATCTTGTATTTAACCTAGAAGCATGAAGGAGTTACTTACCTTGACATTGCAAGAAGGAATCCTCTCTTTTAAGCCTCCCAAAATCTCCTAAGCCCAAGAAGAAATGAAGACAAATGAACCAAAATTCTTGTTTTAAAACATTCTGCCCAGGCCGATTTTCGCACCTGCGATCCCCTTATCACAGCTCCGCTTCCGCAGGTGCACCCAAATCTCCCGCACCTGAGGCCTCCTTGGCTCCAACCCAATAGCACCTACAGTTCCCTTAGCTGCACCTGCGGCCAAAGCCTCACAGGTGCGGATCACACCAGATGACAGCAACCTTCAGCTTTGTTCAACTTCAAATATTGATCCGTTAACCACCCGGAATCCAACCGAGGCCCCCGGGACCACGTCCAATCATACCAACCTGTTCCAAAACATAATGCGGACTTGCTCGAGGCCTCAAATCACATCAAACAACATCGAAACCACGAATCGCACTCAAATCCCAATTTTATGAACTTAGAATTTTCCAACTTCTACATCTGATGTCGAAACCTATCAAATCACGCCCGATTGACCCCAAATTTTGCACACAAGTCATATTCAACATTACGGACCTTCTACAACTTCCGGAATTGAAATATCAAAACTTCCACTTCTGGTCGAATTTCTCAAAAACCTTCAAATTTCTATCTTTAGCCAAATGACTTCAAAATGACCTACAGATATCCAAATTCACTTCTGATCGCGCTCCCAACTCCAGAATCACCATACGAAGCTATTACCATACTCGAAATTCCAAACGGACATCAAAAACTCTAAAATGCACTTCAAGCCCAAAATTATAAAAAATTTCAAAAATGCTGACTTCCACAATATACGCCGAAAAGCTCCTGGGTTATCAAAAACCTGATCCGGACATACACCCAAGTCCGAAATCATCATACAAACCTGCAGGAACCTTCAAATCCTGATTTGGAGGTTGTTTTCTCAAAATTCCAATCTTAGTTGATTCTTCCAACTTAAGGCTTCTGAAATGAGAATTTTCTTTCCAAATAAACTCTAAACTTCCCGAAATTCTATTCCGACCACACCTACAAGTAATAACACCTGAAATAGAGCTGCTCACGACTTCAAACTGTTGAGCGACACGCTAGAGTTCAAAACAACCGGTCGGGCGTTACAGTGGAACTCTGAGATGCTACTAGGGAATGTCGTACCCTGTGTTTGCAATAAAATGAGGCTCGTGGCACTCGGAGATGCTACTAAGGAATGTCGTACCCTATGTTGGCAGTAAAATGCAACCAGGGGATGTAGTACCCTGTGTTTGGAAATGAGATGAGGTCGGTGGCTCTATGAGATGCTACTACGGAATGTCGCACCCTGTGTTAGCAATGAGAAATGCAACCAGGGATGTAGTACCCTGTGTTGGAAATAAGAAAAGGCTTGCAGTGTTCTGAGATGCTATTAGGGAATGTCGTACCCTATGTAGGCAGAAAATAATGCGACCAGGGGATGTAGTACCCTGTGTTGACAATAAGATGAGGCTCGTGTCTCTCTAAGATTCTACTAGGGAATTTCGTACCCTATGTTGGAAACAAGTAATTCAACCGGGGATGTAGTACCCTGAGGTGAAGATAGGGTATTCCCTATAATGAAACTAAAAATAACACGATTACGTGTATACTAGAAGTAAATCAAGGATTTGAGAACTTCACTTGGTGATGTTCGTCCTTCCACGAACTGTTTCCTAAAATTATTCTTTTCCTCAACTGAACAAAGAAAGATTCGTTATTCTTAAAATGGTGGTCATTTTGTGGCCTTGATCTCTTGGGAGACTTGACCTAGTGTCCATTGCAATTGTTAGAACAACTGGCTCTGTCAATGGTCGTACGAATTACCGGGAGATTCTATTTTTTTTTCTAGAGATCTTCTTTCTCAACATCAAAACCTGCCTATTTTGCGCCTATCCCCATTTGTGTTTATGGTGCAAAACCTTGCTACCAAAACAACTTTTAACTAAGTAACTTTTGTTGACCCTTGATACATTGTTCAGTCCTTCAAGCCTTTTGATCGTCAGGGAAAATCAAAGATGGTTTTATGCCTTTGCCATGCTGTTTATGCCGAAATTTTTGCTTCATATAACAAGGAAACTGTAACCAATTTTGCGGTATTTTCTTTGCTTTGCTTTGAAAAAGTTAGATTGAAAGGGACTCAAAAAATAATGCGAAAGAAATCAAGAAGGTGAACTAATAGGTATTATAACTTAATCAAGAAGTGTACCTTTCAGAGAAGAAAATAAAAATAAAAAGACTTATCTGGAGGAATATGTTGACTTCAATGAACATGGCATGCACATTGGACTGGATGCCCGATCCATCTGAACCATCTAATTCTCGAAATCTCTTGTAAACTTTACTTTGAAACTGAGTTCTTTGTCTTAAGCATGCTTGTTCCGGGATATAAGAAGCTTTAAATCGATCAACGATGCCCTTTGTGGGTTTTCACTAATTAACCTCTCTCATTTGCCTTTCTCTCAACTCACCATTGCCTTATAGTGCCCTTGAGGGTTTTCACCAATAAGACTCTCTCATTTATTTTTCTCTTTTTACAATGGCTGAGGCATCACCCGTAGTATATTGACTTAGCATTCTCGAAAGTTGATCAGAAGGTCTTAGCAGGGAAAGGTAAAAAGAGCTATTCAACTGAATTACAACTTTTGAAACCATTTTGATGGAACAACCATCAAAAATAAAATAAAATCATGCCCCAGTTTCTTTGAATACTGGTGAAATATGGATTTTTAGTTTGGTGTGACTGAACTCCAGAGTGAGGCTGCATACATATCCTATCGGAGTCAGGTCGGACGTAGTTCAATTAATATGAACTTGTTTTGATGATTTTTTTTCTTTTTCTTTGATTTTTTTTTTTGAAATTGTTTTTGATTTTTGATTTTTTTAAAGTACATTGGTTCCAATAGAGGGGAAAACAAAGAAATATAAAGAAGGCTTCAAAGGGCTAACTAGGGTTGACCAGTGTTTGGGTAGCAAGAATGATAGCCTTTCGTCATCCCAACCTGAGAATGCTAAGTATAAAAATGGCCCCAACAGAGGCATGTCAGACATAGTATCTGTTGACCGCATCTGCGTTGACGGATATATCAGTCACCTTTCCTTCTATATCTTCCAAGTGTAGAGCTCCTTTTGACAATACTTTCTTGATGAGGTAAGGACCTTGCCAATTCGGGGTGAACTTTCCTTTTGCTTCTTCCTGGTGCAGAAAGATATGTTTCAAAACAAGTTGTCCTACCTCAAATTGTCTTAGGCGCACTTTCTTACTGTAAGCGCGTGCCATTATTTGTTAGTATAATTGACCAAAACAAACTGCCTACCAACGTTTTTCATCAATTAAACTCAATTATTCCAATCGGGACTTGACCCAGTCAGTGTCTTCGATCCCTGCTTCAACAATGATTCGGAGAGAGGGAATCTCAACTTCAGCAGGTCTGACCGCTTCAGTTCCATAAACCAACAAGTAGGGCATTGCGCCAATTTATGTACGAACAATTGTCCTGTATCCCAAAAGAGCAAAAGGCAGTTTCTCATGCCATTCTCTAGACCCTTGGACCATCTTCCTAAGAATCTTCTTGATGTTCTTATTCGCAGCTTCAATAGCTCCATTAGATTTGGGCCGGTAAGGAGTAGAGTTGTGATGCTCAATTTTAAAATTTTCACATACCTCCTTCATCAGATGACTATTCAAATTAGCAGCATTATCTGTGATAATGATTTTGGAATATCGAAACGACAAATGATGTTGGAGTGAACAAAGTGTACTACTACTTTCTTGTTAACTGCCTAAGAGCATCATCTTCATCATACTCGACTTCTTGATTCATTATTTCGAGATTAGACAACTTTTTAAGACCTGAGCTTGAATTCCACGTGCATGTCATGTTTCTAAAGTCAGCATTAACGAAACTCAAAAGGATAAGAAATTAACAAAAATTAGGGAAATTAAAAGATAGAATTTTACTATGAAACTGGAACTTCCTTTCATTGAATTTGAAAGGATAGAAGGATTAACATCAAAGCAAAGCAATTAAACTAAAATATCTGGATACAATCCTTAAAATAATCCAAATACAGAAAAAGCAGCAAAACAGTCTACCAAGACTCCTTCCTGATGGGAACAGGAGTTGTTTCCCAGTTGTTGAGTGAGGTATCTGGACCAATCAGTTGAACACTTGCACAGCTGGCGCCCTCACCAACTTGAACCATACTGATCTCATAGAATATCTCCTTGAGACCCTGGCAAATTTCATCAATGTCATCCTGAGTAGAAGGATTTTGGGATTCTTCAAATTGTGGCTTGACAAAAGAGTATGCAATGTGAGGGATTGGTTTGGACAAATTCCAACCATTATTTTTGCAGGCCTTGGCTCTGTCTATGTCAGTTGGTGTTGGTTTAAAACCTAAGCCAAAGGTATCTTTCTTCGAAAAGGGAGCAATGGGGTTCACAATTCCCTGTAGAGAGGATCCTAATCCTTTTCCTGGTTCATAGCCGTTCCTCAACATCAGCGAAGCTACCATCATAGATGTGGCTGAAAGATGGGGAGGCATAATTGGTTTTCCTTCTTCCACTTGGTCTACCTCAATCACCTCAAATGCTTGATATATGATGGATTCACATCCTTTTCTGGCCTCGATACATGGAATGGACGGGTCTTTATAGACGGATGAATCATCCTCCCCATGACCAATAATTTCTTGTCTACCATACTCAAATTTGACCATTTGATGTAGGGTGGATGGTACAGCTCTGGGCCTTCCCAGAAGAAACTTATAGGAAGTTTTCATATCCAACACTTGAAAGACAATGTTAAAATCAACCGGACCGATTATCATGGTGAGTTCAATTTCCCCAATAGTGTCTCTTCTTGAACCATCAAAAGCTCTGATGCTGACATTACTAGATCGAATTTTGTTAGTGTCAATGTTCAGCTGTTGTAGAGTAGAAAGAAGGCATACATCTACACTTGAGCCTCTGTCAATCATGACTCCTTTTACGTAGTGCCCGTCACATTTGACCATAAGATGCAAAGCTCTATTGTGCCCATCCCCTTCCTCAGGCAAATCATCATCACTGAAAGTAATTCTATTTACTTCAAAGAATCCTTCAGCCATTTTTTCCAGCTGATTCACTGTTGTCTTTTCTGAGACATAGGCCTCGTTCAGAGTTTTGATCAACACACGGCGATGTTATTCCGAGTGCAAAAGCAGGGATAACAAGGATATCTGAGAAGGGGTTTTCCTTAGTTGGTCAATGATTGAGTAGTCTTGCATTTTCATCTTCTTAAGAAATTCCTCCGCTTCTTTTTCTTCAACGGGGTCTTTCACTTGCAAGTGACTTTCCCTGGCTTGCTTAGCTTTTCTCAATTCCTCTGGCGAATAGCAACTTCCAGAGCAGGTCAAGCCCCTCATTTCATCTGTTTCTTCAACTATCTTTGTTCCGTTGTATGTCATGACAATCTTGTTATAATTCTAGGGAATAGCTTTTGTGTTTGTCACTGGGAGTTGTGCAACAGGTCGGATCACAACTGGCTCTGTTACATCTCTCAAACCATTATTTGGAACGATCTTTTGAATTCCCCCAGAGATGTAAAGTTTTTTCCCACCCAATTGATCCTCAACCTTTTTTGTGCTTCCAAGGACATAGAGAATCGTTTTATCAGAACCTGCCAAGTTCAAACTAGAACTCGCACCTTTCACAATCAACAGTGCCAATTGGGCGGGCTTACTATTACTTTTGGTTCTTTCCCTATGGTTCCAACCGCTATCTCTGTCTTCATAGACTGCTTATAATCCCGGTCATCACAAATCATCACAATAAAATGTGTATTATCATGAGCTGGGAGCATATTGTTTTTGATATTAAGAGTATCCTCATTGTTTTTTACCACAATTGTCTTTGCTTCAATCAAATCATCTATGGTTTTCTTTAATCTCCAACAATTTTCGGTACTACGGCCTTGGGTGTTAGACTGATACTCACATCTTGCATTGGAGTCAAAACCTTTTGAATTTGTATTCACATAATGCGGCATGATAGGTTCAATCAACTTCAACTGCATCAACTTTCGAAATACTCTTGTATACGATTCTCCAATTGGGGTGAACTCTTTCTTTTGCTCCTCCTCTCTCACATATACTTGTCTGGGACGAGGATTATATGACGCCTGAAAAATCGGCTGGAGTTGATGGGAGCCTTGTGGAATCGGTTCTCTCCATTATTGGTGATTTGGAGGCCTAGCATAAGCCTGAGCATTAAACACTATATATTGTTGCGGGGAAACTGAGTATCGGGGAACCTGAGGCCGATAGTAATGTTGCGGAGAATTGGTTTGTACTTGTTGGAATTTCATGTAAGAAGGAACTATTCCTTTTTGAACTCCCCCGAACCCAGGTGCCATCATGGATCCTTCCTCCTTATTTTTTTGATTTCCAAAACTGTCTGGCCCGCTTTTAATTGCTTGCGTGGTCGCCTTAAAGGCTGCTTGACTCACAATTTTGCCCGACTTCATGACATTCCCAACTATTTTACCAATCTTAATCGCCTCAGCGAAGGGTTTACCAATGGAAACCAACATATAATGGAGGTTATAAGGATCCTGAGCTTGGAGAAAATAGTCAATCATTTCTACCTCTTTCATTGGTGATTTGACCCTAGCAGACTCCATTTCAGGCTTATTAGCCTTAAAAATACTAATTTTATTCACCTCGATTTGCATGCACAGTGCAGGCGTAAAATCGAAAAGCTTTTATGTGAAAATATGAGAAATAATAATTTTTGGAATTTAAAATTTGGTTTTAGTTGAATTGGGTCAACATCTTTAATAAAAAGACTCGAATCTGTGTTTCGACAATCCTGGGAGGTCCGTAGTAAAATATGGGAATTGGGTGTATGCCCGGAATTGGATTCCGAGGTCTCTAGCTTTAGAAATCAATTTTTAAATAAAATTGTTTTGCTGGATTTTTAATGAAATGAAGAAATGAATTAATATTTGAAGCCATTGGTATCGGGCCTGTATTTTGGTTCCGGAGCCCGGTACAGATTTTTCATAGTATTTAAGTACTATCTGTGAAATTTGGTGAGAATCGGAGTTGATTTGACGTGATTCAGACGTCCGTTGAGAAATAGTGAACTTTATGTGTTCTTGAAAAAAATGAGGAGTTTTGAGGTTAAATTCATAGTTTTAGATATTATTTTCATGATTTGATCGCACGAGCAAGTCCGTATGATGTTTTTAGACTTTCGTGCATGTTTGGTTTGGAGCCCCGAGGGCTCGGGTGAGTTTTAGGTAGGCTACTGGATGTTTTACACTTAAGAAATTATGTTGTCATGACTGTTTGTAGTGCGCAGGTAAATTTTTCTTTGCGTTCGCGAGTAAAGTGCACTGGGGCCATTTTTGTTCTATGTGAACGTGGAGCACTAGTGGGCTAAAGCTTCGCGAACGCGTCCAGGCCACGTGAACGCACTATGTAAATGGGACTTGGGGAAGGGTAGTTGCATGTCTCTATGCTAACGCGGCCACCTGGTCACGAACGTGAAGGCCATCGGGCCTGACCCATCGCGAATGCGGTAGGCCCATCGCGAACGCGATTAAGGCCTGCCCAGTCATGTAAAAACAGTTTTAAAACTCGGGCAGAACCTATTTTCGAACTACAAAGACTTAGAGGCGATTTTCTTCACACAAATTCATCCCCAAGGTGTTGATAAACAATCCTAAACTCTTCTCTTTCAATTACCCAATGTTTTTCATCACTTTTCAATCCAAAATCAAGAATTTTCATGGTAAAAATTGAGGGTTGGGTAGAATTAAGAAATTTTACAAAAATTGAATTTTGACCTCGAATTGGGGTCGAATTTTAACTTTTTTTAAAAAAAAACTTAGGAAAACAATGATTTTTCAGTAAAGTTAGTTCCTTTATAGCATAAATTAATGATATTAAACTAATTATGATTAGATTCGAGTGTGTTGGAGGTGAATTCGAAAGGAGAAGCAGTAATTGAGCAGTGAGTGTCCTGCGAATTTGAGGTAAGTGCTTGGTTTAACCTTGA
This sequence comes from Nicotiana knightiana, assembly GCA_005239525.1. Taxonomy (NCBI): domain Eukaryota; kingdom Viridiplantae; phylum Streptophyta; class Magnoliopsida; order Solanales; family Solanaceae; genus Nicotiana; species Nicotiana knightiana. Next base: position 41,836 of record MDKJ01235462.1, on the reverse strand, counting down.
CTTGAGGGAATAGGAATCCCCAATTTAATTGCTATGTGAAATTACATGCGTTTGGTGTATAGGTGAGGTGAATAGTATCTATGCACCCCCAAATTATCTGCTTAACATGATCCCTTTCCCTATTTCCAATTATTTGCTTTCGGGCTTAATTGTTTAATGATCATTGATGTTTATATGTCGAGTTGGATTCGTTAACTTATTGTTAAGTATTGTTTCAAGTATTTTGGAAGTGTTGGTTGTTCTCTTGGTTTTGTTATGTTACATAAGGATTGAGTTGGATGTCAGCGTTACAATATGTATATAATTTCCGGTTGGTTTCATTGTGAAATGATAATTGATGAAGTTTATGAGTTTTAAAGCTTCTGTATACAATTATTGATACAAAAATGTTATGAAAGGCTTGGCCTGAATTGTGAAAGTTTTCGTAAATAAACTGATATGATATGTCTGGTGGGAGCGGGTTGCACACTGCAACAAGGAGTGATAAAGGTGGACGGGTGGGATCGGGTTGCATACTGCAACAGGAGAAATAAGGGTGATATATATATAAGGAGGACCAATAAGGGTGGACAGGTGGGAGCGGGTTGCGCCCTGCAACAAGGAGCGACAAGGGAGAATAATTATGTTTTACTGATTTTCAAAAATAAGGATTTGGAAAACTCCGGTTTTATTAAAAAGGTTTTCATGCTCTAATTTTTACTGTGATTTAAATCGAAACTTGGAAATTTTGAGGAGTTAATTATAGTTGATAACTGAAAAGAATTACTCGAGTTATTTTTAGTTATTGTTGCAAGTTACTGGTTATTTAGTTTATTATTATTATTATTATTTCTTTCTTGCTTTATTATATATTGTTCACAGGTTATATTGTTAATGCCCCGCCGTAGCCTCGTCACTACTTCGTCGAGGTTAGGCTCGGCACTTACTCAGTACATGGGGTCGCTTGTACTGATACTACACTCTGCACTCTTTTGTGCAGATCCAGGTACCGGCCAGAGTTAGGAGATTTTAGTAGCTGACCTCATCATTCGGAGACACGAGGTAGATCTGCTGGCGTCCGCAGATTCCTGGAGTCTTCTCTTAATTTTAGACACTGTTTTATTTCATTTAAAACAGATACATAATTCTTTCAGCCATTATTTGTAGTATTCTTAGTGGTTCATGAATTGTGACACCAGACACTGGGTAGTCTTATAGTTATATATTTAGTTCGTGGTTCGACTTATTTATTCGTTTATTATTTTATTCGTGAATTTATGCATTGGAATTAATAAATTTAGTTTATTTCTAAATTGTCCTGTTACAATTAAATAGACTTTAATAGAAACTAATTAAATAAGTTCTAACATTGGCTTGCCTAGCAAGTGTGGTGTTAGGCTCCATCACGGTCTCTAAGGTTGGGAATTTGGGTCGTGACAAGTTGGTATCAGAGCACTAGGTTTCATAGGTCTCACAATTCACGAACAAGATTGATAGAGTCTGAGGGATCGGTACGGAGACGTCTGTACTTATCTTCCAGAGGGTATGAAGTTAGGAACAAACTCAGTTTTTATTTCTACTCTGTCGTGCGATTCTCGGTATCTCAAATATTGATTGAACTCTTCTACTCTCTGGCAAATAGCGAGAACACGTGCTTCTTCTTCCACTGACCAAGAATCCGGTCTTCTAGCAGCAGCACCTCCCATTAGGACCAGAGGCCGAGGCCACGTCAGAGGCCGAGGCAGGGGCAAGACTCAGCCAGTTGCTCATACTGCAGCCCCAGCTGTGGAGCCCCAGATTGAGATTGATGGGAGGCTCCATCTCAGACTGTTCCAGCTGGACCAGCTCAGGTCCCAGAGGGGTTTATTACTACCCTGGTACTTCAGGATGCTTTGGTCCGATTAGTGGGCCTTACGGAGAGTGTAGCCCATACTGGCGCACTCCCTGTTGCAGCAGTCACATCTCAGGCTGGAGAAGGGGTTCAGACTCTTGTTACCCACACTCCTGATCAGAATACTCCTCCAATCCAGACCCCAGCAGCCAACCTAGTTGGGGTAGTTCAGACAGTTGCTGCAGCCCCGATTGCTGAGGAGGAAGCTATGACTTCTGATGCTTTGTGGAGATTGGAAAGGTTCATCAAGCTTTTACATGTTCACTTCAGTGGTGCTACTACAGAGGATCCTCAGGAATATCTGGACAGTTGTCATGAGGTTCTTCGTAATATGGGTATTTTGGAGACCAATGGGGTCAACTTCGCCGCATTTCAGATGACGGGTTCCGCCAAGAAGTGGTGGAGGGATTATTTGTTGACTAGACCAGTTGGGTCACCTGCTTTGACTTGGGATCAGTTTTCTCACCTCTTTTTGGAGAAATGTTTTCCTATCACTACCAGAGAAGAGAAGCGTCGTCACTTTGAGCGTCTTCAGCAGGGCGGCATGACAGTTATCCAGTATGATAATCATTTTATGGATTTGGCTCGGCATGTTATTCTTCTATTGCCCACAGAGAGGGAGAGGGTTAGGAGATTTATTGAGGGCCTTGCCCAGCCCATCAGGTTGCAGATGGATAAGGAGACAGGGACTGAGATTTCATTTCGGGATGCAAACAATGTGGCCAGGAGAGTTGAGACGGTTGTCGGGATGGGAGGTCAGGGGTCAGACAAGAGACCTCACCATTCCAGTATATTCAGCGGTGCCTCGTTTATAGGCGGAGATACTCAGGGTATAGGCCATTCTTCCAGGCCATTTAATTCAACACTTCAGACATCCCATGGTGCCTTAGGTGGTCGTGGCTCTTACTTGCCTTATTCTGACCATCAGCCCTTATTAGAGCACCTTCTCTTCAGAGTTATTATCGTAGTTAGTCGGTTCGCCAGGGTCAACCTCAGTATCAGGATGGGTGTTATGAGTGTGGTGAGTATAGGCACATTCGGAGATCTTGTTCGAAATTTTTGGGTAATCAGCCTCAGTGCCAGAATTCTCGGGCTATAATTCCGGCACTAGCTGCAGCACCACCTGCCCAGCCAGCCAGGGGTAGGGGTCAGGTAATCAGAGGTAGAGGTCAGAATGTTAGAGGTGGAGGCCAGCCCGCTAGAGGTAGAGGCCAGCTCGTTAGAGATGGAGGACCACCTGTCATGGGTCCTCCCGGTGACGCAGTTCAGGGTGGTAGGCCCAGCCTCGATTATATACATTTCCAGCCAGACCCAAGGCGGAGTCCTCCGATGCAGTATCACAGGTACCATTTCAATTTGTAATAAAGATGCTTTAGTTTTGTTTAATTCGGGGTCTACTTATTCTTATGTGTCATCCTATTTTCCCTCGTATTTGGTTGTGCCCCCCGATTCCTTGAGTGTTCCTGTTTATGTGTCTACGCCTGTGGGGGGATGCTATTGTTGTAGATCGTGTATATTATTTGTCTGTAGCCATTATTGAGGGTCTTGAAACTAGTGTAGACCTGTTGCTTCTTGAAATGGTCGATTTTGATGTCATATTGGGCATGGATTGGTTGTCACCTTATTATCCCATCTTGGACTGTCACGCTAAGACAGTTACTTTAGGTTTGCCGGTGAGTTTCCCGTAGTTTTTCCTACAGACCTGCCGGGGATGCCACCCGACAGGGATATCAATTTTTGTATTGATGTTGCTCCGGGAACTCAACCCATTTCTATTCCTCCATACCGGATGGCCCCACTAGAATTGAAAGGACAGTTGCAAGATCTGTTTGATAAAGGTTTCGTCAGGCCTATTGTGTCGCCCTGGGGTGCACCAGTTCTGTTCGTAAATGAGAAGGATGGATCGATGAGAATGTGTATAGATTACTGGCAGTTGAAGAAATTTACTATCAAAAATAAGTATCCATTGTCGAGAATTGATGATTTATTTGATTAGCTTCAGGGTGCCAGTGTGTTTTCGAAAATTGATCTGAGATCGGGCTACCATCAGTTGAAGATTAGGGCGTCCGATTTTCCTAAAACAGCCTTTCGGACAAGGTATGAGCACTATGAATTTTTGGTGATGTCTTTTGGCTTGACTAATGCCCCAGTAGCCTTTATGGATTTAATGAATCGAGTTTTCAAGCGTTACCTGGATTCCTTCATAATTGTATTCATTGACGATATTCGTATATACTCCCGCAGTCGGGAGGAGCATGAGAAACACCTCCGTATAGCACTCCAGTCTTTGAGGGATAATTAGTTGTATGCATCAAGTGTGAATTCTGGTTAGATTCAGTAGCTTTCTTGGGTCACGTCGTATCAGCAGAGGGTATTCAGGTAGATTCTAAGAAGATAGAGGCAGTCAAGAACTGGCCTAGACCCACTTTAGCCACGGAAATCAGGAGCTTCTTGGGTTTGCCGGGTTACTACCGTTGTTTTATGGAGGGGTTCTCGTCTATAGCATCCCCGATGATGAGATTGACTCAGAAGGTTTCCCTATTTAAATGGTCGGATGAGTGTGAGTCGAGCTTTCAGAAGCTCAAGACAGCCTTGACTTCAGCACCGGTATTGGTGTTACCCTCAGGTTTAGGATCTTTCACGGTATATTGTTATGATTTCCGTGTTGGGTTGGGAGCGGTATTGATGCAAGAGGGCAGGGTGATAGCATATGCATCTCGGTAGTTAAAGATTCATGAGAAGAATTATCATGTCCATAACTTAGAGTTGGCAGCCATTGTTCATGCGTTGAAAATATGGAGGCACTATCTTTATGGCGTGCCATGTGAGGTTTACACGATCATCGTAGCCTCCAGTACTTGTTCAAGCAAAATGATCTTAATTTGAGACAGAGGAGATGGCTAGAGTTATTGAAAGATTACGATGTCACTATATTGTATCATCCAGGAAAGGCCAATGTGGTGGCTGATGCATTGAGTAGGAAATCAGTAAGTATGGGCAGCCTTGCATGTATTCCAGTTGGTGAGAGACCGTTAGATTCACATATTTAGACGTTGGCTAATCAGTTCGTGAGGTTGGATATTTCTCCCAGCCATGTTCTAACTTGTACAGTTGCTCGGTCTTCTTTATTCGAGCGTATCAGAGATCGGCATGATGATGACTCGCACTTGATGGTCCTTAGGGACACAGTTCGGCACGGTGGTGCCAAGAAGTTTACAGTTGGAGATGATGGTGTTTTAAGGATGCATGGTCGTATATGTATGCCTAATGTTGATGGCCTTCGTGAGTTGATTCTTGAAGAAGCTCACAGTTCTAAGTATTTTATTCACCTGGGTGCTGCCAAGATGTACCAGGACCAGCACTACTAGTGGCAAAGGATGAAAAAGGATATTGTTTCTTATGTGGCTCGTTATTTGAATTGCCAACAGGTGAAATATGAGCATCAGAAACCTGGTGGTTTACTTCAACAGATAGAAATTCCTGAGTGGAAGTGGGAGCGTATCACTATGGACGTTGTTGTTGGACTCTCACGGACTCAGAGGAAGTTCGACGTCGTTTGGGTTATTATAGATAGGTTGACTAAATCAGCACATTTTATTCGAGTGGTAAGTACTTACACTTCGGAGCGGTTGACAGAGATATATGTTCGAGAGATTGTTCTCCTTCACGGTGTGCCTGTTTCTATCATTTATGATCGAGGTACGCAGTTTATCTCACACTTTTGGAGGGCAGTCCAGCGTGAGTTGGGTACCCGAGTTGAGTTGAGCATAGCATTTCATCCTCAGATGGATGGGCAGTCCGAGCGTACTATTCAGATTTTAGAGGATATGCTCCGCGCTTGTGTTATTGACTTTGGAGGTTCTTGGGATTAGTTCTTGCCGTTAGCAGAGTTTTCTTATAATAATAGTTATCAGTCGAGCATTCAGATGGCTCCTTATGAGGCATTATATGGTACACGGTGCAAATCGGCAGTTGGATGGTTTGAGCCGGGAGAGGCTCGGTTATTGGGTATAGATTTAGTTCAAGAGGTCTTAGATAAGGTCAAGATTATTCAGGATCGGCTTCGTGCAGCTCAGTCTAGGCAAAAGAGTTACGCCGATCGTAAGGTGCGAGATGTGGCATTCATGGTTGGAGAGAGAGTATTACTTCGGGTATCACCCATGAAGGGTGTTATGCGATTTGGAAAGAAGGGTAAGTTGAGCCCTAGGTATATCGGGTTGTTTGAGATTCTTGATAGAGTGAGGGAGGTAGCTTAGAGACTTGCGTTGCCTCCAAGGTTATCCTCTGTTTATCCGGTATTTCATGTATCTATGCTCCGGAAATATCATGGTGACCTGTCCCACGTGTTAGATTTCAGCTCTGTCCAATTGGACAAAGATTTGACTTATGAGGAGGAGCCAGTAGACATTTCAAACCGGCAGGTTCGTCAGTTGAGGTCAAAGAATTACCCTTCAGTTCGTGTGCAGTGGAGGGGTCAGCCTGTTGAGGCAACTACTTGGGAGTCTGAGTCGTACATGCAGAGTAGATATCCCTACTTGCTTACCAATTCAGGTAATTTTCTGTGTCCGTTCGAGGACGAACGTTTGTTTTAGAGGTGGAGATTGTGATGACCCAAAGGGTCATCTTATAAATAATTTTTACCTCAATTTGCGTGCACAGTCTAGGCGTGAAACCGTAAAGCTTTATGTGAAAATATGAGAAATAATAATTTTTGAAATTTAAAATTTGATTTTAGTTGACTTGACATTTTAGTAAACGGACCCGGATCTGTGATCCGACAATCCCGGGAGGTCCGCAGTAAAATATGGGACTTGGTCGTATGCCCGGATTTAGATTCCGAGGTCCCTTGCTTTAGAAATCAATTTTTTTTTTAAATTGTTTTGCTGGATTTTTAATGAATTGAAGAAATGAATTAATATTTGAAACCTTTGGTATCGGGTCCGTATTTTGGTTCCAGATCCCGGTAAAAATTTCTTATAATATTTAAGTACTATCTATGAAATTTTGTGTGAATCGGAGTTGATTTGACGTGATTCCGACGTCCGGTTGAGAAATAGTGAACTTTAAACGTTCTTGAAAAAATGAGGAGTTTTGATGTTAAATTCATAGTTTTAGATGTTATTTTCATGATTTGATCGCACGAGCAAGTCCGTATGATGTTTTTAGACTTGCGTGCATGTTTGGTTTGGAGCCCCAAGGGCTCGGGTGAGTTTTGGGTAGGCTACGAGATGTTTTACACTTAAGAAATTATGTTGTCATGATTCTTTCTGGAGCGCAGGTAAATTGTTCTTCGCGTTCGCGTTGCTTCACTCACGAACGCGTAGAGTAAAGTGCACTGGGGCCATTTTTGTTCGATGCGAACGAGGAGCTCAGGACGCGAACGCAGAGCACTGGTGGACTTAAGCTTCGCGAACGCGTCCAGGCCACGCGAACGCACTGTGTAAAGGGGACTTGGGGGAGGGTTGTTGCATTTCTCTATGCGAACGCGAAGGCCATCAAGCCTGACCCATCGCGAACGTGATGAAGACCTGCCCAGGCATATAAAAATAGTTTTAAAACTCGGGCATAACCTATTTTTCACCTATTTTCGAACTACAAAGACCTAGAGGCGATTTTCTTCACACAAATTCATCCCCAAGGTGTTGGTTAACAATCCTAAACTCTTCTCTTTCAATTACCCAATGTTTTTCATCACTTTTCAATCCAAAATCAAGAATTTTCATGGTAAAAATTGAGGGTTTGGTAGAATTAGGGAATTTTGTAAAAATTAAATTTTGACCTCGAATTGGGGTCGGATTTCAAAACTAATTGCATATTCGGGATCAAGAGTGAATGGGTAAACGTAATTTGGTCCGAACCCCGAGTTTGGACCAAGCGGGCCCAGAGTCGGTTTTTAACTTTTTTTTTAGAAAACTTAGAAAAACAATGATTTTTCAGTATAGTTAGTTCCTTTAGCATAAATTAATGTTATTAAACTAATAATGATTAGATTCGAGTGTGTTGGAGGTGAATTTGAAAGGAAAATTTGTAATTGAGCAGTGAGTGGCCTGCGAATTTGAGGTAAGTGCTTGGTTTAACCTTCACTTGTGGGAATAGGAATCCCCAATTTAATTGCTATGTGAAATTACATGCATGTGGTGTATAGGTGAGGTGACGATTATCTATGCACCCCCATGATCCCTTTCCCCGTTTTCCAATTATTTGCTTCCGGGCTTAATTGTTTCATTATCTTTGATGTTTATATGTCGAGTTGCATTCGTTAACTTATTGTTAAGTATTGTTTCAAGTATTTTGGAAGTGTTGGTTGTTCTCTTGGTTTTGTTATGTTACATAAGGATTGAGTTGGATGTCAGTGTTACGATATGTATATAATTTCCGATTGGTTTCGTTGTGAAATGATAATTGATGAAGTTTATGAGTTTTACAGCTTCTGTTTACAATTGTTGATACAAAAATGTTGTGAAAGGCTTGGCCTGAATTGTGAAAGTTTTCATAAATAAATTGATATGATATGTCTGGTGGGAGCATGTTGCATGCCGCAACAAGGAGTGATAAGGGTGGACGGGTGGGATCGGGTTGCACGCCACAATAAGAGAAATAAGGGTGATATATATATAGGGAGGAGCAATAAGGGTGGACAGGTGGGAGCGGGTTGCGCGTCGCAACAAGGAGCGACAAGGGAGAATAATTATGTTGTACTGATTTTCTAAAATAAGGATTTGAAAAACTTCGGTTTTATTAAAAAGGTTTCCATACTCTGATTTTTACTGTGATTAAAATCGAAACTTGGAAATTTTGAGGAGTTAATTATAGCAGATTCCTGGAATCTTCTCTTAATTTTATAGACATTGTTTTATGTCATTCAAAACAGATACATAATTCTTTCAGCCATTATTTGTAGTATTCTTAGTGGTTCATGAATTGTGACACCAGACCTCGGGTAGTCTTATAGTTATATATTTATTTTGTGGTTCGCCTTATTTATTCGTTTATTATTTTATTCGTGAAGTTATGCATTGAAATTAATGAATTTGGTTTATTTCTGAATTGTCCTGTTACAACTAAATAGACTTTAATAGAAATTAATTAAATAAGTTCTAACATTGGCTTGCCTAGCAAGTGTGGTGTTAGGCGCCATCACGATCCTTAAGGTTAGGAATTTGGGTCTTGACAGTTGGTTTCTTCTTTATGTTGACGAGAGAAGAGCGATCTGGCACTATATCAATATTGTACTGAAACTGTTGGATAAAATCTTGAGTCATGTCGGTCCAAACATGCCAGTGAGAGATGTCTTGATCTATGAACCACTCTGATGCGATTCGTTTCAATCTTTCCCCAAAATAAGCCATGAGTAATTCTTCTTTACCTCCTGCTCCCTTAAATTGGTTATAATATCTCTTCAAGTGGGTCACAGGATCACTGTGCCCGTCATACTTGTCAAACTTGGGGGTCTTGAAGCCGGGTGGCAAATGGACATGGAGGAACATACATAGATCGTTAAACTAAACACTCTTGTGGCCTCCCAAACCCTGTATGTTTCTCATGGTTTGTTCCAACCTCTTCATTTTTCTAGTCATTTCCTCTTGTTCCATATTCTTGTCGGGCTTTTCGATCTCAACTGGGAACATGTTCTGAGGAGTATGCTTGTATGAATTTGGAACCTTGAAAGTCAATTCTGGAGAGTAATGTTGGGCATTATGAGAATTAATTTGTGGATCATTGTTGGACTTTCCAGCAAGATCCGGTTTAGGGACAGTGAAAGTATGGACAATGGGTACAGTAGATGGGTCATTTCTGAGGGTTGCGGTTGGAGGACGTGGAATGGAGGTACTGGGATAGTGGAAAGGTTAATGCTCGGACTGAATCCAGGTTGGTACAATGGGTTACTTGTTATGGAGATGGGCACTTGATTTGCAACTGAGACTTTATGAAGAATATCCTAAGGCCAAATGGGTAGTAGGGGAGGTGCCTGTCCATTCACCCAAGCTTGGTACATCTCTGTCAATTGTTGCTTCAACACTCTTACTTCTTCAACCAGTCTCGAACCTCGTTCGACCAATTGTCCATGGACATCATCATTATCTGACTCATTCTCGCTGTTGTTCGCCATTTTACTTTTTCCTTTTGATCTCGTGTTGTAAGAGTGAGTCACCAGTTTAAACCACAAACCAACACCTCTGTTTAACTTTATCTTTTAAAATGACAAACAACAAACATGTTAAAGTTAGGCATTTTGCAGATATTAATCACACATTGTATGTCATGCACCTAATGCCATTTTCCTTTCTAAAATGATCTTGGAAGGTTTCATGCTTCATCCCGTCTTATTGATTTATTTCCTCTTGAATTTAACACTATTTTTCTTTCCTTTTTTTCTCAATTTTTTTTAAATTATGGATATGATCCCATCTGATGATGATTGCCTACGTATCATGACGCCGCATGAATCAGACCATTACGTAGTTCAGGGAGATCGGAATTGAAGTAAACTAAACTAACCCTTGCTCTTATACAATTTAGACCACGAAAGCTCCTAACAAGATTTTCTTTTTTTTGAATTTTCGAAAGAAAGACTTCTAAAGAAGAAAGAACATATTTTTGGATTTTAAACTTTTATTTTGAATTTATGAAAGAAAAAATTTCTAGAAAAAAAATTTTTAATTTTTTTTTAATTTTCGAAAAAAAAAACTTCTAAAGAAGAACGAAAATATTTTTGAATTTTTAGAAGAAATTATTAGAAAAATATTTTTGGATTTTGAAAATTGGGGGCCGGACCCGATGAAGGTTGCCTACATATATCACATTCGATGAGAATCAGACCCCTGTAGTTCGGTTAAAATAAGTAGAAATACTATATTTGAAAATTGTGATTTTACGACCAAAACCCCTCAAAAAAAATTCAAAAATGAGTACTTTATGAAAACTTGGGGGATATTTTCTCTTTCCCTCTCCTCTGTTCAATCAATCTATCCTAAAGCCAATCAACATTTGAGCAAAGCCTACCAATTAATGTTACATGTAGCACCAAAAAAAATGAACATGTTGGTCTGAAAAATTGGTACCTGTCCTAGATGGGGCCAGTCCCTGTGTTGAGTCCCGTTAAGTCCAATGCACATGATGCAAATAAAGCGTAGCCTACTAAGGATATTCATTGCTTGTGGCTTGTTCTTCTAAGTTTTCAAATCCTAAAGGAGATGGTGTCTAGACCTAGCTTACCCCGGTGGACAACTCGAGCCGAGGAGCGTCAAGTGTCACCAGTAATAGAACAGCACTGGCTAGCTAACAGCTCTCCCGCCTAAACATGTGTGACTAAATCTGTAATGACCCGACCGGTTGTTTTGAGATCTAGCGTGTCGTTCAGCGGTTTGAGACCATAAGAAGCTTTGTTTCAGGTATTATGACCCGTGGGCGTGGTCGGAATTGAATTTCAGGATGTTTAGAGTTGGTTTGGAAAGAAAATTCTCATTTCAGAAGCCTTAAGTTGGAGAAATGGACTAAGATTGGAATTTTGAGTAAACGACCTCAGAATCAGGATTTGAGGGTTCCTGCAGGTTCGTATGATGATTTCGGACTTGGGCGTATGTCCGGATCGGGTTTTGGATAACCCGGGAGCATTTTGATGCATATTGTGGAAGTCAGCATTTTTGAAGAAATTTCCTAAGTTTGGCTTGAAGCGCATTTCAGTGATGTTGATGTCTGTTTGGGATTCCGAGTCTGGGAATAGCTCCGTATGGTAATTCGGGAGTTGGGAGCGCGATCGGAAGTGAATTTGGATGTCCGTAGGTCATTTGGCTAAAGATAAAAATTTGAAGGTTTTTGAGAAATCCGACCGGAAGTGGAAATTTAGATATCAAGGTCGGAATGCGATTCTGGAAGTTGGAGCATGTTTGTAATGTCGAATATGACTTGTGTGCAAAATTTGGGGTCACTCGGACGTGATTTGATAGGTTTCGACATCGGATGTAGAAGTTGGAAATTTCTAAGTTCATAAAGTTTGAATTTTGGTGCGATTCGTGATTCTAGCGTTGTTTGATGTGATTTGAAGCCTCGAACAAGTTCGTGGGATGTTATTGGACTGAGTTGTGTGATTGGACGGGGTCCTGAGGGCCTCGGGTGTGTTTCGAGGTGGTTTCAGACCATTTTTCCCCTACCTGCTGTTGTTGTTTGCTGGTGTCACTGGCAAGCTATGCGATCGCGGCCCATAGTGTGCGATCACGGCGAAGGAATTTAAGGGGCTAGAATTTTGTCTTGTTCAATCACAGTGGTAGTTGTGCGATCGCACAGTAGGAAAAATTGAGGCCGCAGGGAATTGCCCTGTGCGACCGCAAGGGTTGTGGTGCGATCGCACAAGGGTGTGTTTGGGGGCTTCTGGGGCTTGGCCTGTGCGAACGCACGAGGGTATGTGCGAACGCACAGTAGAAGAAATAAGGGGGCTACAGCTTTGGCCTATGCGAACGCAGGTGCTAGGCTGCGATCGCACTGAGTGAATTTGTGAGGCAGCATAGTTGGCCTATGCGATCGCGGAGCATGTTGTGCGATCGCATAGGAGGGTCACCTGGGCAGTGTGTTATTTTAACGGATTTTGGCCATTTCATCCATTTGTTTCTTTGATGTGGACAATTTTGAGGAGCTTCAAGAGGGGTTTTCCACCAAGCATCACTAGGTAAGTAATTTCTTCATGTTTTTAAGATTTATACCAGGATTATACATGAATTAGACATGGAAATTAGTAGAAAAATTGGGATTTTAGAGGAAAGACCTAAAAATTTGTATTTTGGATTTCTACCACGAATTGAGCATGAATATTTGAGTAAATTTTATATTTGAGTTAGTAACACTATGGGTAGAGTATATCTTCGAGAAATTTTGGATTCCGGGCATGTGGGCCCAAGGGAATTTTGGTCATTTCACTGAGCGGAGTTGGGAAATTATATAATTTGGAATTTGTTGCAAATATTAGAGTATATTTTTATTGATTTGTCATTGTTTGGATAGTTTCGGAGGGTTGTGCGACGTTTGGAGTCATCGGAAGGGCTTGGAGGCCTTATGGAATTTCGGAGCGAGGTAAGTCTCCTTTATAACTTTGTGAGGGGGAATTTTCCCCCTAGGTGAATTAATTAAGTATATGATATTATCTCCAGGGTCTACGTACGTACGAGGTGACGGGAGCCCGTGCGTAGCTACTATTATGCCATGTCCGGGTAGTCTAGGACCCACTAGCATGCTTTACGTGTTGTACCTGTGATCCAGCCTGTAATATTAAACTGCTAATATAATCGAAATCGTAATTTAATATCTAAAGAAGACTAGAGTTCATTTTCTTAATCATCTAGAAAGAGAATTGATTTCCTCCGTGGATAAATGTATACCTGATAAGGTTATATTATTGAATATTATTAAACTTGGCAAATGAGTTTCAAAACAAAGATTTAAATGTTATTTCTCATGTTCCTTTAAGAAGAATTTTACCAATTTCCTGAGAAAATGCTTTCTTGAGAAAAATGTGGACTTATTGTGTGAATATGTGTATCTACGGGTGCCTGAGTCGCATGTATGATTCGCGAGCAGGATAACCCTGTATTTATGTATAACTGCGTCGCATGATCGATTCGCGAGCGGGGCAGATAGATGCATCTAGGTTCGAGCCGTTCGACCCTCGGAAGTGCACAGTTTATTATTGTTGGTCCGCGTCATCCGACCCTCGGTTTTGCTTGCGCATGATATTTACTGCATAGTTGCTATGATTTTTTTGCCTGATTACTGGCCTGAAATTTTAAGTTGTCAATTGAAATGATAGAGATTTAAAGTTATTAAAAGATTTTGGAAGAAGTTGTTCCTTCCGGTTGATTAATTGTTATTTGATTAAATCACCCATGTTGATTAATTGTTATTAATATGACGAAGATATAAAGTGTTAAATGTGAACGGAGTTGATAATATTTATTCCTGTTTTAATAAATTGCCTATGATAATCATGCTTAGTGTCATACTTGAATATTCTAAATTGACCTTTAGCAAGTGTCTAATTTGACCTCTCGCCACTACCTCTCTGAGGTTAGACGGGCGACTTACTGAGTACACGTTATTTTTGTACTCATGTTACACTTGCTGTGCATTTTATTGCACAGGTACTTTCATAGCAATGTGGATGATTCGGAGACTTAGGCGAGCTGTATCATCTGGAGGCGATCCGCAGCTGACAGAGTCTCCCTCGTATTGTATTTATTTTCATTTTAAATTTCCTTGTCCAATTTGTATTTCGGACAGGCTTTGTGATGATTGTATAAATTCTTAGAATTGCTCATGTACTTGTGACACCGGGTTCTGGGGTGTGTTGGGATATATTTGCTAAAGTGTAATATTCAAACCATTGTTTTACTTAACAGATTTTTATTTAGTTAATATGTAATAAAGTGAAAAGAAATATTTTTCATAAATGTTTAAACCAGAAATTTTTTCGATTAATAAATGATTGGCTTGCCTGACAATGATGTCCGGCGCCATCACGACCTTATGGATTTTGGGTCGTGACAAAATCCTTCATCAGAAGCTGATAGGTTAGCTGGCTTTATCTCAAGACAGAAATTTTGTGATGCTGGTAGGCAAACACAACATAACTACCTATCAGAGGACTCATAGGGGTGCGAGAGAGGATACGTTTTATATCACAATTCAAATAGATATTAAAGCGGTAAATAAGCGACAACTAGCACATTAGGATTCCAAAAACAATAATATCCAAAACATGATAAAATCCAAACAATAATCAATATACAAAGCTTGAATTCTTATTAATCGTCCCCAGTGGAGTCGTCAGAGCTGTCACACCTCTTTTTTTCCACGCAACCCTGTTACGAGGTTGAGTTAGAAGAGTTTTTCCAATTCAAGTGACATTTTGAAAAGGATTATTTATTGTTTAGAGTCGCCACTTGGAATTGAGTTTTGGTGTTCCAAGTCACCTTTTATTGAATCCCTTATCAAATGGAAGATTTGACTCCTAATTTATGGTCTACGAAATAGAAGACTGAGTAAGGAATTTTGTTGACCGAGGGGAAGGTGTAAGGCACCCCTCGAGTCCCGTGGTTCTAGAATGGTCGCTTTATTGACTAATGTAAGGCTTAAATCAATTTTATATTTTTGGATATTCTCGTATTTTTATTGGTTATGACTTGTCTATTACCACTTCACATGATTTATTATATTATATTGACCTAGATGTGGAACACACACAAGGTACTCCATTGAAGGTAGATGTTAAACCAAGGAAAGGAATATACACATGGTTAAAACATAATTAATTTAAATTTAAAGGCATCGATACACGGGAATACGCACATGACCCCTTTTATTACTTAAGCATATCAATCCAAGGTTCGGGTATGAATACATGGGCTAATATTTAAAGTACATCTAAAGTTTTTCTAGTGTTTTAGAGTATTTAAATTATTTTTAGATTCGAGACATTTATTTTTATAAATTATCATTATTAAGATTGTTCGGTCAAAGTTGCGGGAACGCATACTTTGATTTATTTTGGAAATCATAATCATGTCACGTGAACGTGTACATAATCACGATAGTCGATTAAAAAAATGCACCTAAACAAACTAAGAATTGTTTATGAATTGCCTAAGTTTTGGATCATTGTGAGGCGTAAAGGTTATGGAAGTCATATTATTGTGGAAAAGGGGTGTGATTTAACAAGTGATTACATTCAATATGGCCCAACATAATCTACAACTTTTATTACCAACCAATATTTAAAATTAGATTCAAATTCATGGTATGAATAAAATAGATACGAACAGAACAAATTAATGACTAAGATAGGGAATTAAAATGAAACCAAGGCATAGTGAACTGGAGAGCCCGTTAATTCGTTGAAGAAAGTACCACTTGTAACTTAATTTTCTCGTATCAAGTTAATTACTTAAAAGAAATAACTCAAATAGATAAGAGAACAAAACTATTAATGAGATTAACCATACGGTATACTAAAAAGAAGGGGAAAAAAATGAACCCAGCATGAAACACATTCAACGGAGTAATGAACCAAACATAAGCACTCATAAACAAAATTCAATCGTATAAAAACTTGAAGTTAAACCAAAACACAATGACCCAAATTATTGAACAGAAAATAAAATAGAATGAAAATGAACCTTTATATTGATGACTGGAACTTTAAATTACAGCAACTCAATCGGACAGTTTTCAGACAGAGCCTCTCGAATTGCGGACGGAAACTCGAATCAGCATCGGAAAGCTCGAACTAAACCAATGATTTCTTATTCCACGAAAATGAACTGATAAAAGCCTACGTTTATGATTTTGTAAAGTTTTTCTTGGATGTTTCTCATGAATTTTTGGAAAAGGAGGCCGAAGCGTTAGGGGCTTCTCGCTAGTGTCCCTTTCGTTCCCTCTATTTTTTGTCACTTTTCCCCTTTTTTCCCTTTTGTTTTGTCTAGTGTTGTGTGTGTTAAATGGGATTAGATTGAGGGGATAGTTGGGATGTTAGGGATGGACGTGTGAGTGTGTGTGCAATGTGAGAGAAAGGTGTGAAAGGTGGGGGAGTGGGTGAGAAGTGAGGGGTTTGAGGGGAAATATGGGGATCATGCAACTAGTTTGGATGCTTACTTTTTTTTTTTCAGATTTACTTTTCTTCCTCTTTTGAACTTTTTTACTAAGTTAAAATAAATAAATAAATAAATAAAGGTAAAATACATACATATATATATATATACATACATATATATATATGCATATATATATATATATATACATACATATATATATATATATACATATATATATATATATATATATATATATATATATATATATATATATATATATATACTCTAAGAATGTGAGTATTTTTGTATTATTTTTGATAAAACCTATTAAGAGTAAGATAAACGTTTTGAATATTAAAATTAGACCTAAAAGAAATATTTACACTAAAGTAGTATAGAATTTGGGGTGTGGTCAAAAATTAGGTGTTCACAGTTGGCGTGGCTGAGGGCGTTGTTACTTCAACCTCGAACGGAGTCGGTGCGGATACCTCAACTTCAATCGGTGATGTATCTGTACCACAATAGATTTGAGAGTGACTGTAGGTATTTTAGGATCATCCCCTTCCCGAATGAGCCCGATTGACTCTTCTAGATCCCATTCTTCATTAGTTTCTATCACATTTACCCCCTCGCCCCTGTGATCTGGGAGAGGATTGTTGCGGAGATTAGGTGCAGCCTCTTTTGCTTGTAGAACCTTGGTGTCAATCAATGTTTGGATCTTGTCCTTCAGAGTACGACATTCGTCAATAGTGTGACCCTTCATGTCCGAGTGGTAGGCACATGCCTTGTTTCGATTGACCCATTGAGAGGAATTTTCCATGGCAATAGCGAGAATGGGAGTGACATAACCGGCAGCCTTCAGTCTCTCATACAACTGGTCGATGGGTTCAGCAATAGGGGTGTATTGTCTAGGTGGTATGCGGTCAAAATTTTGTCTGGGTTTTTTGTAGTTTTGGAGGGCTTGTGGTGAGTGGTAGTATGTTGGATGAGTGTTGTAAGTATGGTAAGCGGTGGCGGGTTGTTGGTATCTGAGGGGTGAAGGCTGATATGTGGGTGGGGGTGTTTGGTATGTGAGAGGAGACTTCGGGCCTTGAGCCACCATCACTACCCCTACTTCCTTCTTTTTAGAAATGTCGCCTGACTGCAAGGCTTTATTTGTAGCCTGGAGTGCCTCAAAATTTGTTATCATTCCGCTCTTAATCCCCTCTTCTATCCTTTCTCCCAATTTGATGATGTCGGAAAATTTATGGTTCTCAATAACCATCAGTCTCTCATAATACTGCGGATCATGAACTCGGACAAAGAACTTGTTCATTTGCTCTTCTTCCAGTGCTGGCCTTACCTTCGCAGCTTCTGATCTCCACCGAGTAGCATACTCGCGGAAAGTTTCCATCGGCTTCTTTTTAAGATTCTGGATATAGAAGACGTCTGGTGCATTCTCTGTATTGAACCTGAACCGATCCATAAAATCTGACGCCATACTTACCCAATTAACCCATTTCTTTGGGTTTTGACTGATGTACCAGGACAGGACGTCTCTCGTGAGACCCCTCGTGAACAACTTCATGCGGATTCTTTTATCTTTACCAACCCCAACGAGCTTGTCACAATATGTCCTCAAATGTACCTTCGGATCACCTATCCCATCAAACATTTCAAACTTAGGAGGTTTGTAACCCTCCGGCTGTAACGACCCAACCGGTCGTTTTGCGTTATCAGACCCCATTACCCTAAATGAAACTTCTCATTTCGGCTTGTTGTGATTTATGACTTGCGGGGGCGGGTGGTACGAGATTCGAAAGTGTTTAGAGTGCTATAGGAACACTTGGCTCCTTAAGGTTGGCCTTTAAGGCCAAGTTTGACTTTGGTCAACATTTTGGGTAAACGACCTCGGAATCAAGTTTCAACGGTTCCAGTAGCTTCGTATGATGAATTCGGACTTGGGCGTACGTTCGGAATGGGTTTTGGATGACCCGGGAGTGTTTCGGCGCCCAATATTGAAATAAGAGTTCCTTAGGTTCCTATTGTGGTTTGGGACGTGTTTTTGAGTTATCAAGGTCCGAACAGAATTTCGAGATCGGGAATAGTTCTGTTATTTCATTTATGACTTTCCTGCAAAATTTGGTGTCATTCCGAGTAGTATAGGTCGGCTCGGCGCGTTGTTAGCGAAGTCAAGAAAACTTAAAGTTCCTAAGTTTGGTTCTAGGGGTTTTGAGGTGTGATTTTGAGTTTTAGCGTTGTTTTGGGTGTTCCGAAGGTTCGAGCGAGTCCATATTATGATTTGGGACATGTTGGTATATTTGGACGGGGGCTCGGGTGGGCCCAGGTGCCTACCGGACACCACACGAGGCCAAAACCCAGCTGAAATAGTTGTTGGTGCACCTGTTCTGGTGTGACCACAGGTGCGATTGCCCAGTCGCAGGTGCGGGACTGCTCCTGCGGTCCCAGCCTCGCAGGTGCGACCCCCAGCGGGCAGCCCATTTCTCGCAGGTGCAGACAAAGTTCCGCAGGAGCGGAGCCGCAGGTGTGATCTCCTCTCCGCAGGTGCGGACCCAGGATTCCTTGTCCATTTCCGCAGGTGTGAGCCTTTGCTCGTAGGTGCGGTCCTTGAGCCGCAGGTGCGGAACCACTGTCAGGCAGTGTGTTTCTTTAAAATATGGGATTCTTCATTGTTCTTCATTTCTTCCTCCATTAGAACACTTTGAGAGCTTAGAAAAAGGGCTCCACGACCCAACCACTGAAAGGTAAGTAAATTATATCCTAAAGTTAGTTAATGCATGCATTCTTAGTAGAATTTAACTACTTAATTAGTGAAAAATTTAGAATTTGGGGTAGTAACCTAGGGCTATTGAAAATGTAGAAAATTACCCGTGCATTGGTTATGAATTCATACAAAAATCATATATTAACAATCCTTAGGTTATGGGTGAGGGTTTCCTTCGAGAATTTTTGGAATCCGGGAATGCGGGTCTGGGGTTGGATTTTGGGATTTCTTCAAGAATGGTGAATTTGACTAAATAATAGGAGAATTCCATGCTTTGAATATAAATTGATATATTTGTATAACATATGGCTAGTTTCGAGTCCGTGGGTGTCGAGTTCGGAGTTTCCGGCGCATTCTTGACCCGGGGAGTAGGTGCGACGCGAGGTGAGTCTCCTTTCTAACCTTGTAAGAGGGAACTTCCCCCTACGTGCTTTAAATGACTATGTGCTAATGTTTTTGGGGTTTACGTACGCGCAAAGTGATGAGAGTCCGTACGTAGCGACTATTATTGTTACGTCCGGGTAGTTAGGCCTACACCATGCCTTATGTTTTTCCTTGAAATGAACTATATGCTTAGTGAATTAATGTTACATGCGGCTTGTTTCCCTGAAATCATGGAATTTAAGTAATTTTAAGTAATTGTTCACGAAAATTAATTTATAAAGAATAAATGTGTGGATTGTGTGTGCATGTGACCGCTTCGCAATTTACATTCCGCGAGCGGAGTGTTATTCCCCCAATCTCATGGGAGCGGGCCGTAGGCCACGGTGAGATTGAAAGACATATTATGGTTCGGGCCGTTCGACCCTCGGCAGTGCACAGATATGATCATTATGATGGCTCAGGCCGGTTGTCCTTATTCTGTATGCGCATGCTAAATTGTTAATGATTCTTTTATGGATTTGGAGTGGTCAGATATATTTTTAAAGAAAAGAAAAGAATAATGAAGTAGAAATTGTACGTTTACTTCCAGTATTTATTTGAACTATTGTTACTTTTAAATGTTTACTGCTTTTGTCCTCCTCGTATGCCTGTTACTGATATTATATCCTGCTTAATCATTTTGTTGGACCTTAGTAAGTGTCAAGTCAACCTTTAGTCACTACTTCTTCGAGGTTAGGGGGGATACTCACTGGGTACATATTTGTTTATGTACTCATGCTACGCTTCTGTACTTAATTGTACAGGTTTTAAGACTGGTGCATCTGGTTATCAGACCAGAGCTCGATTCTGATCATAGTTGGACCTGACTTCACGGTGAGCTGCTTCTCCTGACGATCCTCGGCAGCACCATAGAGTTTTCTTTTGCTTATTTCCCGTCTATTTCTTCAGACAGTGGGACTTTATATTATATCTTTTGTATATTCTATTAGTATGTCCGTAGGACTTGTGACCCTAGTTCCTAGCACACACGTAGTGGTTATTTTGGTTTGCGGGTCTGTATATATATATTGGCTCACGCCTCTTTACGACTACTTTTGGTTAAAAATGGCTTACCATCTTTTTCAATTAATGTTTTGAACTTTAAAACTTGGCACGTGTTGGGATGTTTACTCAAATATGGGAAAAATCCTTAGTAACCTAAGTGTGGGCTGGCCTAACCCCGGTGTTGGGCACCATCGCGACCTGAGTTAGTATTTTGGGTCGTGACACCGGTAGTTCTACGTCTGACTGAATACATAAATCCTCTAGTTCAAACCTTCGATGCCTTTACCATCTTCAACACCTTGGACTCGACTTGTAAGCTTCTTAAGTTCCTCCGCCATGTTCTTGATGAGCATGTCCTTCTCGGCGGGCTCTGCCGTATACAGGCTCTGTTATGAAGTGTGGGGTAAGGCGTCCACATATATAGGGTTACTTTGGTGGACTCTAGGAATTTGGGCGTAGTGATGGTCGTTGGTTGAGTTTTAAGGATCAGGAATAGGTTATGGTGCGTTTTGAGGAGTATGATAGATGGTGGTTTGTGGTTACTGGGTCGGATGATGGTGGTGCTATGGAGGAGTTGGTATTAGTGGAGGATTAGGATTTTGGGGAGGCGTTGCATATTGATGAGGTGCAGGAGGATTTGTGGGTGCTAGTTTTGTGTGTTCTGAGGAGGTGTTGGATTTTGGGCATTTTATTGATTGATGTCGGGAACATTCAAGGTAAGGGAAAGGTTTGCCAAGTTACGGACCTTCTCAAGTTCCCCTTGTAACTCCAATATCTTCTATTCTAACCGCAAAACCAAATCATTCTATACTGAAGTACTCCGACCATCCGAAGTCTCTACATTCTCTGCATGTGTAGCGTTGTCCTTCCTGATACCACTCATATCGTCCATCTTAGATTTTTCTTTGTTTCTAGGATCACTTGGAGGAGGAGTAGGTGGAGAACCTATAGATCTGGTATGATATGATGATGATGATGCCAGTATGCACAAACCAACCTTTAGGGATGGAAATAAACAAAGAACGAAGAAAAACAAAAGGTAAACAAGTTAGTAAGGAGTATTAAAAGGATATTTGCAGTATTTAAACACGTATTGCGGAATTACAAATTCGCGTCCCAATCTGGGGACCTTATTGTGCCCGAGGTAGGCCTAGCGACATATAGATTTGGAGAAAACCCAATGCCAATTACTGTGTCATTTCATTAATATGATAAATGGACCTAATACCTACTAAAACGACAATAATTATAAAGAGTCACTAAGGGAATTTTCCTTATTACAATCGAAGTCTAAAATGAATCTAGAAAGCAAGAAGCATCATTCCTAATCTATTTGGTCCCAGAGGGACCTTCTCCATGCTTGGCCTTCTTTGCTCCATCAATCAAATTCCCTAGGTTGTGCATGTCCAGCAGCAGATATGTCCTTGCTAGATGTCCTCCTTCGTTGCCCTCTACATTCTGGCAGTCTGAGATCCTTTTCCTCATCTTTCCCTCAAGATCCATCAACCCCTCCCCTCTGTTGACTTAGAAGCGATTCCCCTCCACTCATTGATTTCTTCCATGTCCACTTTATGTTGTTCCAAATGCCTAGCTTTAGACTCGAAAACCCTTTTGTTCAACCTCCTGTATTTGACTTGTGCTTCAACAGCGTCGTCTATGACCCTATTCCTCAAATTAACCCCTGGCTTGACATCTCCCACTATGTCATCTACCAACCATGATGGATAGAAGTACACATGGCCGGCATGATACCAATCTGGATCAATGGTATCTTTCTCCACTATGATCTTTTGATGCCACATGTGTTGTGCCTCTCACTTGAATGGAATGGCGTTCCCCTAGAAGTTTGTTTTGTACTGAACTATTTTGGAAACTCGTGGTATGACCTGCTTTCTCCCAGATTGCCTCATAACCCTGATGGGAGCATAAGGATAGATCCCCCTCAATCCGATTAGCACTAGATGAGGAGCATCTCTCGACCTGATGATGAATTCACTGCTAGGGAACCAATGGAACATCCAGTGTACCTTGTCATCAGTCAAATTGCTAAAGAAATGTACCCAGCTCACAGCGTTTCCCGGTTGTGCAAACCTGTCTGGGATAAAAGTCATTCTCTTCGGATGGTGATAGGCTATGTGTTCATTCCATGGTCGTCGCGGAAATTCTTGATGGTATTCTCCTCTCTGAAGGTGTTCTAACTACCTTACTTGCAGCAAATGATTGCAACCCGTGAAATGCCTATACCACCTTTTGCAACGGTCTAAGTCCCGCTACATCTCAGCCAAAATCATAGGGACAATAGTATAAGTTTTCCCTTCAATCCCCTCCATTAAGATCTTAGTGACCATAGCTAGGCGAGTGTGGATCCTTTCTCCCTGTATTGGAAATACCAGCATCCCCATAAAACAGACAATGAATACGAAAACCCGGTAGTGTGTCTAACCCAGAGAAGTGATGGCAAGCTCATCATGGTAAAGGCGATATGACTTGTTGTGTCCATAACGCTCATAAAGGAACTCGAATGGTATGTAAGATTTTTTCAGACAGACTAACCCATCATTTTTCTTGAAACCCATCATTTTCAAGAAACCTCGAGAAGTCCGGTTTTTCGGTACCAACAAACCAGGGTTATCCCATGGGAGCCCAGCGAAGCCTCCTATTTCTTATAAAAAGGGAGTCATTTCTATGTCACCAAAACGGAAGATGGCTCTCTTCTCATCCCAAAACATGGTGGCGACCTCAATTAATGCGTTGTTTGGCGGAATGTCTAACAAAGAGGGTAAATTCCCAAGGACTCTTTTCACATGATTTTTGTCACTAGGTGAGAGATTTTTCCACCAATCCAGCAGCAAAGGTGGGATATTTTGGACCATGCCGAACCAGGGGACGTGTGCCTCATTTCTACAAAACAAATAAAGTTAGCCCTTTCTCCCTCTAGATTTGACTATTTACACATTAATGATCAACATATTGGCATGTTTTCTTCAAATAATGCATAGATCGTGATTGTGTCCATTGGGATTATGGAAATCCTGGCGGACTTTGGACAAGGCTTGTCTTAGCGGGTTATCACGCGAACAGCATTCTAACCCATACTAGGTTTGGACATGATGCATGCACAGTTAATATTAGAGTGGGGGTTTCTAGAAGAGTCACTATTAGTACCCTCAAGTGGAAAACTTGAGAGGGAAAGGCACGGAACCGTCGACTGCACTGATGATCGACTAGTTTTACCGCAAAATAAGCCTTTTTAAATTTAAAACGGTGATTTCAGAAGAGCGCGGACACTCATCAAGCGCCGCTATGGTATTAATTAGGCACGAGTGGAATATGATGTAGAGCATGCAGTTATCCAAAAGGTAAAACAACACGTTGTCAAATATTTTGCATGATGAAAACAGTAAATGCAGTATTAAATGAAACATAAAGACATAAAAAAAAATAAAGAAGAAGTTAGTTCGCGCAATGTGGAAGTTGTAATAAAGTAAGCGAGGGAGTAAGGGTAGGGAGAGACATGATGTAGTGATTTAAAAATGACTTACAGCAAGCAAACATGACTAGAAAAAAATGCATGTTATAACCAAGTTGGGCAGAGATTTGCATATTAATACGGAATCGAATGAAAGGGAGGACAGGGAAACGGTGCGCATGCGGCAATAAAAGAGAAACGGGAGCGGGATATTCATGTAACAACAAAAATAATAAAAAAAAAACACGTTTATCAGAGAAGACTAATTCATACAGACCAAGTTCGCTATGGTAAGAGCCTAAATGTCCTCAGCAGAGTCGACATGCTATCGCGCCCCTTTTTCTCGTGAAATCGGATTTTGACACGTGACAACTCTTTTAAAGGAGGTGTTATAAGAGAGAATCGCCACCTAACAAGTTTTAAGGTGCGTTAGGGCACCTATTTGCAAATGACTCAGGTTTAACCAGTTTGCGTCACCAAAGATCGGGTAAGGGCTCAAATTACCTTGAAGATAAGGTGATAGGAACTATTCGAGGTCCACAACTGCGGGTCCCGGCCGAACTCAAATTATATGAATTAGTCAGAAAAACAAAGACAAAGAAAGCAAGAAGTTTGGGAAAATCCATTATTAAAATACTTTGAGTAATTACAAATACTTGAAAGAAAGATGGGGGGTCCTAAGTTGTTTAGCCTAAAAGATCACCCCATGCAACATAAATAATACTTCGTAACTCCCTCGAGATGGGGTGTTACTCATATTATTCAGCGGGCACAGACTATCATCTCCTGCTACCTGATTAATATCATTAAGTTTTTTCCTAAAGCACACTAGTTGATTCTAAATCGTGCCTTATGCATGCACTACCCGTCCCATGCCTATGGCCCAGGAGGCATTTGTACCTCTATTTTGGGTTGTTCTAGACTTAACTTAGGCTGCTCAAAATGATAAATCTAAGCGACATTCAAAACATGTAGGACTGCACATAAGGACATTAAATGACTCAAGTTGGCCTCCACATGTAAGCAACAAATGCACGCAAACTGGTTTTACATATTAGGCAGGTGACAAATAACAGAATTAATATGAAATAGTCTTTAAATCCTATAGTAATGGCTTCTAGGTGATTCTGGATTTTAAACGTACAGGCAGTGGTTCTTTGCATATCGCGAGTATTACAAATCATATAGGCATGCTTTCTAAATTGTTTGCGCAGTAAAGCAGTGAGACAGTTGGTAGTTCAAAATTGCCAGTGTTTGTTTTGTCAACACAGGTTTAGGCGAGCAATAGGGTCCTGTAGGCAGGATTTCTAAGAATTGGCAATTGAAACTGGTTATTTATCCTTTCATTCCTATAGGCATGCTTTTTAGGCGAGCAATAGTAATAGTAGCTAATTTGATTATATTCCTATAGGCATGATATCTAACATGAAGCAATTTGAAAAAATAATTATTGTATTGCAGTATAATAGGCAGTTAATAATGTGAGAGAAATGAACATGTGAGCATGTGAGATTATTTATGTCCTATAGGCATGTTATCTAACAAAATACATAGAAGCAGAGCATGTTGAACAAATTGAACACTCAAATCCTATAGGCAGGATTTCTACCCTTTCATGCAAATATTAGAATATACCCATTTTCCCAATTTTACTAATACCCCAATTGTTATTACAGAATTATTACAGGCCCAATAATTAAATAAATCACAAAGTGGTAGAAATAACTATAATGGGCCTAAGACAGGCCCAGAGTGTACCCATCCCAGCTAAGCCTTCAATTTTATATCCATACAGGTTTCAACACATCCCAGAAACCACAAGAGAACTTGGATTATACCCAACAGCCATAGTTGATCAAAGGATCCAGAAAACAGTCATCTACACAAGCCAAATGGCTTATTCAATAGGCATAGAGAGGGACAGAATTGAGCAGTCAAGAAGAAAGTGTCCAAGAACCTTAGGCCCTAGTGTGTTAGAGTTCACAAGGGCCTCAAAGTGGACCCCGAGCAGTGCTCACACTAGGGAGGTTATAGAGAAGTTTTAGGGGGGGGCTTGGCTTTCAGTCGGCCAAGAACTATAGGTTTAGAATAGGGAAGCAACCAATGAAAATAGTAGTAAAGTAATAAGGTTTGGAAAAGTTCATTTATATTACAAGGTGATCACATAATGAACATATCAACACAGAGGGAGCATGAACTCAAGAAACAAGTTAATGTTGCAAGTTTTCACATAACAGATTGGGGCAGGGTATATTTATAAGAGGCAAGGAGTTTTAAACATTCTGGGATTACAAAGTTAATAGGAAAAAAGCATTAGGCTAGTAAGACAAAGAGTTATCACTAATGCTATAAGTTCAAAACCTAAAGGATCAAGTTATGCTAAACATGGGGATTAAATAGTACAAACTATACTAGCAAGGCAGATAGAATCACACATTATAAGGGAAAACAAGTCAAGAAAGACTAATCTAAGGTAATTAGCTGTTAGGGGGTACAGAATTGGCAAGGTAAGAACATACTAAGTGACAAACATAGTCATAGGAGAAAATTACAACCAGAGTGAAGGTTTTAACAGATTAGGGCATACCAATAACATAAATTAATCACTATAGAAGTTCATAATCAGGCGGGAAACAGGATTTGGCCATACAACCAATACAAAAAAAATTGTCAACACATTAAGCTAAACATGCTTCAAACTTTCCAAATTGCCTAAGTTAGATACAAAGACATTTTTTTAGGACTAACAGTTTAGGCGTGAGACAATGCTAGAGAAGTTCAAGCTATAGGCAGAATCACACATGAAGAGAGTTAAGAAAATACTTTAAGTCATGAAATTTCAGAAAACATAGATATGCTAATTAGAACATAATGGAATAAATAGTGCGAAGGTTGAGAAACTAACCAGTTATTTCTCAACAAACAGGAAAAGAACAGCAATATGACCTAGAATCCCATATGCGTCAAGTTCCCAAGGGTTTCAAAGAACCCATGGCAGTGCTCACACCCAAGAAAGGTCGGAAAAGTAGGAAATCCGGTGGCCTTGGCTTTCAGCCGGCCAAGAGCCAAAAATAGAACAAGAGAATAGATTAACACAAAGTAAAGCCCTAATTTTTTTAGTGGAAATTTTAGCGATTAGAGTCTTGTCTAGAAGGGAATGGGGGAGGGATTTATATAGTGGTAAGATTGAACATTAAACAAGGGAGACAGAGTGATTTAAGCAACAAATTAGGTAAATAAGCATGCAAATCAGTCACAAAATCAATTTAAGAGATCTGTAAACCCTATTTTTTAGGGAAAGTGAAAATCAATCAGAATATAAACAAATAATCGGACTCACAATAGCATAGGACGAATATAGACAGAATAATACTCAAAATCAGGGGTATGAACCAATTTTGATTCAATTTCGGAAGAGATATGATTTCCATGTTTAGGCAAACACTATAGGAGAACAACCAGTACCAAATAGGGGTCGAATATGATAAGTAATAGCAATCAAATCCCATGTTCAGTGGGATTAGGAGAAGGTTTTAGGGGGCGGAGGGCAGGGTTTCTGAAGGAGGGAGAAGGGAGATGAGAGGATACAGAGGCGGCGGGAAATGGGGAAATGGGGTTAGGGTTAGGAGTTAGGTTAATTAAACGAAGGATTTAATTGTAGGTTGTTGATCTTGAGAGATCAACGACCAGGATTAAAAGAGAGCTAGGGCAGGTCGTGTAAAGTGGGTACCGACCGGGTTGGGATTAGGGGTTGTTTGGTTTGGGCCGGGGTTATTGGGGTTTGGGCCATTTATTTGGTCCGAAATTGTTTAGGAATTGGGGCTAGTTTTTAAATACCTAATATTTAACAACAATAATTTATAAAAGTAATTAATAAATGACAAAAATATTATTTGTGTACTAAAATGATTGAAAATAATAACTTAACATTATAAAAATATAAAAAGTTATTTTGGCGCAAATAGTGTAATTATACATGAAGATAGGCTATTATTGCAAAAATGTGCAATTAGCCTAAAAATGCAAAATATTATAACGATCCGACCGGTGGTTTTGAGATCTAGCGTGCATTTCAGCGGTTTGAAGTCATGAGCAGCTCCATTTCAGGTATTATGACTCGTGATCATGGTCGGAGTTGAATTTCGGAAAGTTCAGAGTCAAATTGGAAAGAAAATTCTCATTTCAGAAAACTTAAGTTGGAGAAATTGACTAAGATTGGAATTTTGAGTAAACGACCTCTGAATCGGGATTTGAAGGTTCCTACAGGTTCGTATGATGATTTCGGACTTGGGCGTATGTCCGGAGCGAGCTTTGGATAACCCGGGAGCATTTCGGTGTATATTGTGGAAGTCAGCATTTTGAAGAAATTTCCTAAGTTTGTCTTGAAGCGCATTTCAATGTTATTGATGTCCGTTTGGGATTCTAAGCCTGGGAATATCTTCATATGGTGATTCTGGAGTTGGGAGCGCGATCGAAAGTGAATTCGGATGTCCGTAGGTTATTTTGAAGTCATTTGGCTAAAGATAGAAATTTGAAGGTTTTTGAGAAATCCGACCGGAAGTGGAAATTTTGATATCGGGGTCGGGATGCGATTTCGGAAGTTGGAGCAAAATTTGGGTTCAATCGGACGTGATTTGATAGGTTTCGGCATCGGAGGGGGAAGTTTGAAATTTCTAAGTTCATAAAGATTGAATTGAGTTGTGATCCATTGTTTCGATGTTAATTGATGTGATTTGAGGCCTCAAGTAGGTCCACATTATGTTTTGGAACAGGTTGGTGTGATTGGACGTGGTCCCGGGGGCCCCGGGTGGATTCCGGGTGGTTAACGGATCAAATTCGAAGTTAGAAGAGGAGCTGGAGCTGCTGGTGTCTGGTGCGACTGCACCTGCGAGGCTTTGGTCGCAGGTGCGGAGCCGCAGGTGCAGCTTTGGCGCCGCAGATGCGAGATTTTGCTGGCTTGGCTGGGAGCGCAGGTCCGATGCAATTTTCGATCCTGCGAAAGCGCAGATGCGGACAATGGGGCGTAGGTGCGGATCCGGGCTGGAGTTGAAGAAGCCGCAGGTGCGGGGGCTTGGGTGCACCTGCGGGAGCGCAGGTGCGAAGGTTGGATCGCAGGTGCGGAAATGAGGCCTGGGCAGAATGTTTTAGAACGAGAATTTTTCCATTTCCCCTCCTATTTTCATTTGGCATCGGCGATTGTGGGGAGTCTCAAGGAGGGATTTTCGTCAAGGATCACAAGGTAAGTTATTCCAACTCATTTTAAGTTAAATGCATGGTCTTGGTACGGATTTGAGTATGGGAATTGTGAGAATTATGGAATTTTGAAGAAAACCCTAGAATTTGGTATTTTTGAATAATGACCACGAACTTGAGCATGAAATTTAAGTAAATTGTATATTTGAGCTAGTAAAGCTACGGGTAGAGTTTATCTTCGAGAAATTTCAGAATTCGGGCACGTGGGCCCGAGGGCATTTTGGTCAATTCCTTGAGCGGAGATGGGAATTTATATAATTTGAATTGTTAACAAATATTAGAGTATAATTTCATTGGTTTGTCGTTATTTGGATAGTTTTGGGGCGTTGTGCATCCATTGGAGTCGTCGGAAGGGCTTGGAAGCCGGTTATGGAATTTCGGAGCGAGATAAGTCTCCTTTCTAACTTTGTGAGGGGGAGTTGTCCCCATAGGTGAACTAAATGAATACATGCTATTATTTGCGGGGGCTACGTACGCACGAGGTGATGGGAGTCCGTGCGTAGCTACTAATATGC
The DNA here is from genome assembly GCA_005239525.1 of Nicotiana knightiana. Lineage (NCBI taxonomy): Eukaryota > Viridiplantae > Streptophyta > Magnoliopsida > Solanales > Solanaceae > Nicotiana > Nicotiana knightiana. The sequence goes on along the minus strand of MDKJ01235462.1, from coordinate 11,961 downwards.
TTATGTCTGGGTAGTCTAGGACCCACTAGCATGCCTTACGTGTTCTACATGTGATCCTTCCAATAATATTAGACTGATACTTCTATTGAATTGGTAATTTACTTCCTAAGAAGGCTAGAGTGTACGTTTCTTAATCGTTTAGAAAGAGAATCGATTCCTCTGTGGTTGATTGTGTTCCTGATACGGTTATATTATTGAATATTATCAAACTTGGCAGTTGAGTTTCAAAACAAAGATTTAAATGCTATTTTTTTCGTAATCCTTCAAGAAGAATTTCACCACTTCCATGGGTAACTGCTTTCGTGATAAATGTGGACTTATTGTGTGAATATGTGTAGCTATGGGTGCCTGAGTCGCATGTATGATTCACGAGCAGGATAACCTTGTACTTATGTATAACCGCGTCGCATGATCGATTCGCGAGCTGGGCAGAGAGATGCATCTATGGTTCGAGCCGTTCGACCCTCGGCAGTGTATAGTTTATTATTGTTGGTCTGCGCCGTTCGACCCTCGGCATTGTTTGCGCATGATATTTGCTGCGTACTTCTTGTGATCTTTGAACTACTTGCTGGTCTGGATTTTATGAGATTTGCAACTGAAATGATAAAGGTTTTAAAGTTGGAAAAGGAATGTGAGAAGTAGTTGATGTTTCCTATCATTACTTGTTAAACCTTCTGTGATATTCATGCTCAGTGTTTTCCTTTATTCTTATTAAATTGGCTTCTAGCAAGTGTCTAATTCGACTTATCGTCACTAGCTCTCTGAGGTTAGGCGGGATACTTACTGAGTACATGTTGTCTTCGTACTCATGCTACACTTGTTGTGCATTTTTATTGCACAGGTACCCTCATAGCATTGTGGTTGACTTGGAGACTTAGACGATCTGCATCACCCGGAGATGACCCGCAGCCGGCAGAGTCTTCCCCTCGTGTTGTATTCATTTTTATTTTTAAGTCCTTGTCCAACTTGTATTTCGGACAGGCATGGTAGTATTTGTACAAATTCCTAGAAGTTCGCTCATGCACTTGTGGCACCGGGTTTCGGGATGTGTTTGGAAAGCTTTTTTTTATTTCAAAATGGATGTTTAATCTATCAAATTTGCTTAGCGGATTTTTATTTGGTTGTTATTATGTAACGATTTCCAAATATTAAAACGAGAATTTAACTTAACTATTAATCATTGGCTTGCCTGACAGTGGTGTCCGGCGCCATCACGACCTTACGAATTTTGGGTCGTGACAACATGGTATCAGAGCTCTATGTTCCCTTAGGTCTCACGAGTCATGAGCAAGTCTAGTATAGTCTTACGGATCGGTACGGAGACGTCTGTACTTATCTTTGAGAGGCTACAGGCCTGTTAGGAGTACTTCCCTTCTTGATTCCTCATCGTGCGATTCGATTCCTTTGAGGCTTATGCCTATGTTTATTCCTACCCAATCTTATACGTAGCGAAGCGCTTGCTATGAATCGGGAATTTGAGGAATTGAAATGGTGCTACAGATATGGTGCGAGATGTTTTCCGTGTGTAGTGGGTCGGGGATGTTGTTGTTGCCCTGCAGAAGAATATTATGTTGTTTCAGCCTGTAGCTGTGATTCTGAGAACTTTGAGTTTATGTTCAGGTTGTTAAGGTGCTTACAATTGGTTTTCGCGCGATGTCGATATGATGATAGAATGTTTGCCCATATGTTAGGGGTGATGAATGGCTTGAAGGGTGGTCAGAGGGTGATTTCGAGATTTCAGTATTTTAGTTCCTGCGGAGGAAAGTCATTTGGATTATAAATGGTCAGGTTTTGGATTGATAAAGTAGTAAGACTTGGTGTTTTCAGGTAAGGTAGGATATTCACCTGTGATGTGATATCGTCGTCATTGATCAAATGGAATGTGTTATGTTCGTTGGTTCCATGGTTTCTTCGGTTGCATTGGGTTAGAGTGTTGTGAAGTAGTATTGAAGAAGCGATTGTCAGAGATCGTGGTGCGTGATGGTTCAGGACTGAATAGTTATTTATAATGAAGGCAGCTCGAGAAAGATGATCCTTGGAGAGTTTGAAGTCGTGGTGATCTACTGGTGTAAGAGCTGCAGAGAAGGATATTGAATTGGACGGCATACGATGAAGGAAGACATGTGAGAAGTGTCAGGCGGCGGCTAAATTTCTAAAAGACCAGGCGTAAGGAAAGGAGGCCAGGTGGTGCTTAAAGGAATTAGGTTAACCAAAGTGGGAGAGCGGCAGCGTAGTGGTGAATTAGAGGATATTGTAGCGCATTTAGTAGATGTCCATGAGGAGCGGACGGACTGGTAAAGTTGGTGAATGAGAACAGGATTAGGATGGGATATTGATGTTGTAGAGGGTGTCAGTACGGCATCATTAGAAGGTGTCAGTTGGTGATTTCCACGGGTGAGTTATCTCCTGTGAGTAGGTTCGCAGTTGTGTGGTTGGCAAGTTTCTGTGAGGTATTCTAGTAGTTATTCGGTAGGAGGCAGAATGTGTGAATGATGCTAGAGAATTTGAGTATTTAGGGAGTGCTAACAAGAGAATTTGGAAGAATTGGACGGATTAGTTGAGCAAGATCATGTTAACAAAGGGGAAAGGATCTCAGCAGGGTCTAGAGTGGTTCAAGGAGTAGCTTCGGGCTAAGTGGGGGAGTCCCACCACCTGCAGTTGGGTTGTAGGATTGTGTTCTCATGGGGTTGTGGATTGTCGGCGTGTTGGCAAGTTATTGAAGCTACGGGGAAAGGAGTAAAATGGTAAATATGCATGGGATTGGATAAATGTGTTTAAAAGTTGGCCCTGTTGGACCAGGGTTAGGTCTTGAAAGAATCAGAATTTATGCTTAAGGCATAGGCGAGTTGTAAAGGTAGTGACTCAGTCACGTACTTCATTGAGAGGATGTTCATGTGCTAGAATAGACTTGGAATTGATTGTGTTTGGGGCCAGTTAGAATGGGTGACTCTCAGCAGCAGTCCTAAAATTCGAAGGTTAAGGACGCGGTGTTTAAGGGTTAAAGGCAGCAGTATGGTTAAGAATTGAGCTTTTGCAGTGTAATTTCAAAGAGAGGGAAAATGGTTGGATTGCTATATGTTATTTTCAGCGTGCAGGATAGTATTGGAGGAGTGAGAGAGATAAAATCCGAGTTGTAGAAAGATTATCAGGAGGGCATGAAACGGTTCATGGGTTTGGAAACGAAATGGTCCCGTAGAATGGAGTCACTCAAGGTGAGTGCGAATTGAGTCGATGTGTGTTGATTGGGGTTATCATTATTCCTGCGGTGAGCGTGAATTTAATTGAGGTGCGAGATGGGTCGTGTTATATGAGCTTATGGTAATTGAATCTCATTGCGGTATCGTGGCGGTGTTAGCGTATGGGCATTGTGAGTTATTGTTCATCTTGATCTATGCCTAGAGCCAAGTAGGGGAGTCTGTTGTTGATAAGTCGATTGCGCGGTTGACTGTCGTATCACTTTCAGTTTGAGGTATATGGGGGAATCAGTTATGTCCTGCAGAGGTTGTAACGACCCGAGCGGTCATTTTGCGTTATCGGACCCTGTTCCCCTATATGAAACTTCCCATAGCGGCTTGTTGTGATGTATGACTTGCGGGGGTGGGTGGTCCGGGATTCGGAAGTGTTTAGAGTGCTATAGGAACACTTGGTTCCTTAAGGTTGGCCTTTAAGTCCAAGTTCGACTTCGGTAAACATTCTGGGTAAAAGACCTCGGAATCGAGTTTCGACGGTTCCGGTAGCTTCGTATGATGATTTCGAACTTGGGTGTATGTTCGGAATGGGTTTTGAATGACCCGGGAGCGTTTCGGCGCCCAATATTGAAATAAGAGTTCCTTAGGTTCCTATTGTGGTTTGGGACGTGTTTTTGAGTTATCGAGGTCTGAACGGAATTCCGAGACCGGGAATAGTTCCGTTATGTCATTTATGACTTGCCTGCAAAATTTGGTATCATTCCGAGTAGTATAGGTCGGTTCGGCACGTTGTTAGCGAAGTCAAGAAAACTTAAAGTTCCTAAGTTTGGTTCTAGGGGTTTTGAGGTGTGATTTTGAGTTTTAACATTGTTTTGGGTGTTCCGAAGGCTCGAGCGAGTCCGTATTATGATTTGGGACTTGTTGGTATATTCGGACGGGGGCTCGGGTGGGCCGAGGTGCCTCCCAGACACCACACGAGGCCAAAAAATCAGCTGGAATATCTCCGGGTGCACCTGTTCTGCTATGACCACAGGTGCGGTTGCCCAGTCGCAGGTGCGGGACCGCTCCTGCGGTCCCACCCTCGCAGGTGCGACCCCCAGCGGGTAGCCTATTTCTCGCAGGTACGGACAAAGTTTCGCAGGAGCGGAGCCGCGAGTGCGGTCTCCTCTTCGCTGGTGCGGACCCAGGCTTCCTCGTCCATTTCCACAGGTGCGAGCCTTTTCTCGCAGGTGCGAGATCGCAGGTGCGGTCCTCGAACCGCAGGTGCGGAACCACTGTCAGGCAGTGTGTTTCTTAAATAAGGGATTCTTCACTGTTTCTTCATTTCTTCCTCCATTAGAACATTTTGAGAGCTTGGGAAAAGGGCTCAACGACCCAACCACTAAAAGGTAAGTAAATTCTATCCTAAAGTTGGTTAATGCATGCATTCTTAGTAGGATTTAACTACTTAAATAGTGAGAATTTAGGAATTTGGGTAGTAACATAGGGCTTTCGAGAATATAGAAAATTTCCCGTGAATTGGCTATGAAATCATACAAAAATCGTATATTAATTATCCTTAGGCTATGGGTGACTGTTTCCTTCGAGAATTTTTGGAATTCGAGCATGCGGGCCCGGGGTTGGATTTTAGGATTTATTCAAGAATGATGAATTTGACTTATTAGTAGGAGGATTTCCATACTTTGAGCATAAATTGATAAATTTGTATAACATTTGGCTAGTTTCGAGACCTCGGGTGTAGAGTTCGAAGTTTCGGGCGCGTTCTTGGTCCGGGGAGTAGATTTGACACGAGGTGAGTCTCCTTTCTAACCTTGTAAGAGGGAACTGTCCCCCTAGGTGCTTTAAATGACTATGTGCTAATGTTTGTGGGGGATACGTACGCGCAAAGTGATGAGAGTTCGTACATAGCGACTATTATTGTTATGTCCAGGTAGTTAGGCCTACACCATGCCTTATGTTTTCCTTGAATTGAACTATATGCTAGTGAATTAATGTTACTTGCGGCTTGTTTCCCTGAGATAATGGAATTTAAGATAATTTTAAGGAATTGATCACGAAGAGTAATTTATAAAGAATAAATGTGTGGATTGTGTGTGCATGTGACGGCTTCGCAATTTACATTCCGCGAGCGGAGTGTTATTTCCCTACTCTCATGGGAGCGGGTCGTACGCCACAGCGAGATTGAAAGATATATATTTTATGGTTCGTGCCGTTCGACCCTTGGTAGTGCACAGATATGATCATTATGATGGCTCAGGCCGGTTGTCCTTATCTTGTATGCGCATGTTAAATTGTTAAGAATTCTTTTATGGATTTTGAGTGGTCAGATATAGTTTTAAAGGAAAGAAAAGGATAATGAAGTAGAAATTGTATATTTACTTCCAGTATTTATTTGAATTACTGTTATTTTAAATGTTTACTGCTTTTATCATCCTTGTATGTATGTTACTGATATTATATCTTGCTAACCATTTGGTTGGACCTTAGTGAGTGTCAAGTCGACCTCTCGTCATTACTTCTTCGAGGTTAGGCGGGATACTCACTGGGTCCATATTTGTTTATGTACTCATGTTACGCTTCTGTACTTAATTGTACAGGTTCTGAGGCTGGTGCATCTGGTTATCAGACTGGAGCTCGCATCTAATCATAGTTGGACCTGACTTCACGGTGAGCTGCTTCTCCTGACGATCCTCGGCAACACCATGGAGTTTTCTTTTGCTTATTTCCCATCTATCCTTTCAGACAGTGGGACTGTATTATATCGTTTGTATATTCTGTTAGTGTGCCCGTAGGACTTGTGACACTAGTTCCTGGCACACACGTAGTGGTTATTTTGGTTTGTGGGTCTGTATATATATATATATATTGGCTCACTCCTCTTTACGACTGCTTTTGGTTAAAAATGGCTTACTATCTTTTTCAATTAATGTTTTGAACTCTAAAACTCGGCACGTGTTGGGATGTTTAATCAAGTATGGGGAAAATCCTTAGTAATTTTAGTGTGGGCTTTCCTAACCCCGGTTTTGGGCGCCATCACGACCTGAGTTTGTATTTGGGTCGTGACAACATGATATCAGAGCACTAGGTTCACGTAGGTCTCACCAGTCACGGGCAAACCTAGTAGAGTCTTGCGGATCGATATGGAGACATTTATACTTATCTTCGGGAGGCTATAGGGTGTTAGGAAAACCTCTCCTTATTTTTATTCTATCGTGCAGTCAATGGTTTACTAAATCTCATTCTTCTGTTCTCTCACAGATGGTGAGGACGCGTGCATCCGATGTTTCAGACCCGGGAGGGGCCGCTACCCCCGTTGTTCTAGGTTGTGGCAGAGGTCAGGGGAGGGCGCTGGCCCGAGGTAGGGGATGAGGGCGTCCCCGAACTATTCCAGTCATACCACCACCATAGGACCCTACTATAGAGGAGCAGGGTGAGGTGCCCCCAGCGGGTCCTGCTCCAGTGGACTTTATGACGGCGCCAGGCTTCCAGGAGGTCATGGGTCGTATGATGCGGTTTATGGACACCATGTCCCAGGCCGGTTTGTTTCCGGCAGATCCTGCCACATCTCATGCGGGAGGGGGGCCCAGACTCCTATCGCCCAGGCTGTAGGTCAGGCAGCAGGATTACATCATACCCCGGGTACACTGCCCGCGGGTGGGGTCCAGCCTGTAGCAGCAGCACCTGAGCCCAGACCAGTTGCGGATGGCGATCCGCAGAAGTTATTGGATAGATGGACTCGATTGCACCCTCTAGTCTTCGGGGGTGAGCAAGGCGAGGATGCCCAGGATTTTGTTGACAGGTGCAGGGATAGGCTGCACAATATGAGGATATTAGAGTCCCATGGAGTGGACTTCACTACCTTCCAGCTAGAGGGTAGAGCTCGCAGATGGTGGCAGTCCTATATTCTCAGCAGGCTAGCAGATTCCCCTCCTATCACTTGGGAGTAGTTCACTCAGATGTTTCTAGATAGGTATATCCCACCCTCTGAGAGGGAAGAGCTGTGATATCATTTTGAGCAGTTGGAGCAGGGACAGATGTCATTGACAGATTATGAGGCTAGATTCTTAGAGTTGTCTTGCCACGCACTTATGATATTGCCTACTAATGCTGAGAGAGTGCGAAGATTTGTAGCAGGGCTGCACTCCGGTATTAGGGCCAGCATGGCCCGAGAGGTGGAGATGGGGACTCCCTATCAGCTGGTGGTCGAGATAGCTCGTCGGATTGAGGGCTATCGATCGAGAGGCAGAGAGCAGGGTCAGCAGGACAAGAGAGATAGATTCTCCGGGGATTTCAGAGGTGCCCCAGTTAAGGGCAGAGGTCAGTTCAGTAGAGGTCAGCCCAGCAAGCCTCCATATTCAGCACCCCTACCACCTCCCGAGGTATTCCAGCGAGGGCTCATTTCAGCGACATGCCAGAGCGTTCCTACCGCCCTCCAGCAATTCAGAGTTCACCCAGTGGTTATTCCAGTTATCTGAGATTCCCCAGTCTTTACTTCAGTGCTATGCCAGAGAGTACACATCGCTCTCCGGCCATTCAGGGTTCCTCTTCGGGGCAGCAGGCTATGATACCCGGAGGTTTCTATGAGTATGGGGATTCAGGTCATATAAAGAGGCATTGTCCCAGACTTCGGGGCAAAGTGGTGCAGCAGGATTATCAGCCTATGGGTCCAGCACCAGCCGTCAGGCCACCTAGAGGTGGGGGACAGGTCGGCAAGGGTCTTCCTAGAGGTGGAGGCCAGTCAGGGGGAGGTCAGCCAGCTCCTGTTCATTTTGGTGGGGCTCAGTCTTCCAATGCTCCAGCTAGATTCTATGCTATCCCGGCCAGATCAGATGCAGTGGCCTCAGACGCCGTGATCACATGTATTATTACAGTATGTGGTAGAGAGGCATCGGTATTATTTTATCCAGGATCCACTTATTCCTATGTTTCGGTCTTATTTGCTCATTTTCTGGATGTCCCTCGTGAGTCCTTGGGTTCTCCTATTTATGTTTACACTCCCGTGGGTGATTATGTGGTTGTAGACCAGATTTGTCGGTCCTGTGTGATTTTATTTTATGGGTTTGAGACTCGAGCGGATCTCTTATTGCTCGACATGGTTGATTTCGAGATTATTTTAGGCATGGATTGGCTATCTCCTTATCAGACTGTGCTAGATTTCCATGCCAAGACAGTTACTTTAGCCATGCCAGAGTCGCCTAGGCTTGAGTGGAGAGGTTCCTTAGTGCAGCCAGCCGAGTTATTTCATTCCTGAAGGCTCGACATATGGTCGAGAAGGGTTGTCTGGCCTACCTCGCTTATGTGTGGGACACCACCGCCGAGTCTCCGATGATTGATTCAGTGCCAGTGGTTTGAGAGTTTGCTGATGTATTTTCTTCAGACCTTCCAGGCATGCCTCCGGATGTGATATTGATTTCTGCATTGATTTAGCTCCAGGCACCCAGCCTATATCTATTCCTCCGTACCATATGGCTCCAAATGAGTTGAAGGAGTAGCTTGAGGAGTTGTTATCTAAGGGGTTCATCAGACCGAGTGTATCACCGTGGGGTGCTCCAATTCTATTCGTGAAGAAGAAGGATGGGTCCATGCGTATGTGTATTGATTACCGCCAGTTGAACAAGGTTACCATTAAGAACAAGTATCCTTTGCCGCGCATCGATGATTTGTTTGACCAGTTGCAGGGTGCTTGTGTGTTTTCTAAGATTGATTTGAGATCGGGGTATCATTAGTTGAGGATTCGGGCTTCAGATGTTTCGAAGACTACTTTTCGTACGAGATATGGCCATTATGAGTTCCTGGTGATGTCATTTGGCTTCACTAATGCCCCAACAGCATTCATGGACTTGATGAATAGGGTTTTCAGGTTGTATATTGATTCCTTTGTCATTGTCTTCATTGATGACATGTTGATTTGCTCACGCAGCCTGAGGGAGCACGAGCAGCATTTGAGAGTTGTGCTCCAGACTTTGCGAGAACAGAAGCTATATGCTAAGTTCTCCAAGTGTGAGTTCTGGTTGGATTCCGTAGCATTCCTGGGGCATGTGATATCCAGAGAGGGTATCAAGGTTGATCCTCAGAAGATCGAGGCAGTTCAGAGTTGGTCGCGTCCTACTTCAGCTACAGAGATCAGGAGCTTTTTGGGCCTAGCAGGCTATTACCGCGGATTTGTGGAGGGGTTCTCTTATATTGCAGCTCCATTGACCAGATTGAACTCAGAAGAATACCCTGTACCGATGGTCTGACTAGTGTGAGGTGAGCTTTTAGAAGCTCAAGACAGCATTGACCTCAGCACCAGTTCTGGTATTTCCTTTCGGTTCTGGGATGTATATAGTATATTGCGACGCCTCGGTATGTGTTCCTAATGTTGATGGCCTGAGGGAGAGGTTTCTAGAGGAGGCACACAGTTCTCGGTATTTTGTTCATCCTGGTGCTACGAAGATGTATCGTGATTTGAAGCAGCATTACTGGTGGAGGCGGATGAAGAAGGACATTGTGGAGTATGTGGCTAGGTGTCTTAAAATTTCCAGCAGGTTAAGTATGAGCACCAGAGGCCAAGAGGCCTACTTCAGCAGATGCCCATTCCTGAGTGAAAATGGGAGCGCATCACCATGGACTTCGTGGTTGGATTGCCTCGGACATTGCGGAAGGTTGACACGGTTTGGTTCATTGTGGATAGATTGACCAAATCGGCGCATTTAATTCCAGTGGTTACTACATACACTTCTGAGAGGTTGGCACAAATCTACATTCGGGAGATAGTCCGGTTGCACGGTGTGCTGGTGTCCATTATATCAGATCGAGGTCCTCAGTTCACCTCGCACTTCTGGAGAGCATTACATAGTGAGATGGGCACCCAGATAGACCTCAGCACAGCATTTCACCCTCAGACTGATGGTCAGTCGGAGCGTAGAATTCAGATATTGGAGGACATGCTCAAGGCATGTGTGATTGACTTCGGAGGTCAGTGGGACCAGTTCTTGCCTTTGGTCGAGTTTGCTTACAATAATAGTTATCAGTCAAGCATTGAGATAGTACCATTTGAGGCTTTGTATGGTCGGCGGTGTCGTTCTTCTATCGGGTGGTTTGAGCCTGGCGAGGCTAAGTTATATGGCACCGACCTGGTGAGGGATGCTTTGGAGAAGGTGAAGTTGATTGAGGAGAGGCGCTGCACAGCACAGTCCAGACAGAAGAGTTACGCGGATCAGAGGGCGCGTGATGTGTCATTCATGGAGGGAGATAAGGTTCTGCTGAAAGTATCGCCTATGAAGGGTATTATGAGATTTGGTAAGACGGGCAAGCTAAGCCCGAGGTTTATAGGTCCCTTCGAGGTGTTGAGGCGAGTTGGGGAGGTTGCTTATGAGCTAGCCTTACCTCCCAGCTTATCAGGAGTTCATCCGGTCTTTCATGTATCCATGCTCCAGAGGTACCACGCTGACATCTCTCACGTGGTCGATTTCATCACTATCCAGTTGGATCAGAGGTTGGGCTACGAGGAGGAGCTAGTTTCTATTATCGATAGACACGAACACCAGTTGAGGTCCAAAAGAGTTTCTGTAGTGAAGGTCCACAGGAGGGGCCAACCAGTCGAGGAAGCAACCTGGGAGTCCGAATTCAGAACTTCAGGTATGATTCTAGACCCGTTCGAGGATGAACATTTGTTTAAGAGGTGGAGAATGTAACGACTCGACCGGTCGTTTTGCGTTATCAGACCCCGTTCCCCTAAATGAAACTCCCCATAGCGGCTTATTGTGATTTATGACTTGCGGGGGCGGGTATTCTGGGATTCGGAAGTGTTTAGAGTGCTATAGGAACACTTGGTTCCTTAAGGTTGGCCTTTAAGGTCAAGTTTGACTTCGGTCAATATTTTGGGTAAACGACCTCGGAATCGAGTTTCGACGGTTTCGGTAGCTTCGTATGATGATTCCGGACTTGGGCGTATGTTCGGAATGGCTTTTGAATGACACGGGAGCGTTTCAGCGCCCAATATTGAAATAAAAGTTCCTTAGGTTCCTACTGTGGTTTGGGACGTGTTTTTGAGTTATCAAAGTTCGAACGGAATTCCGAGATCGGGAATAGTTCCGTTATGTCATTTATGACTTGCCTGCTAGATTTGCTGTCATTCCGAGTAGTATAGGTCGGTTCGGCGCGTTGTTAGCGAAGTCAAGAAAAATTAAAGTTCCTAAGTTTGGTTCTAGGGGTTTTGAGGTGTGATTTTGAGTTTTAGCGTTGTTTTGGTTGTTCCGAAGTCTCGAGCGAGTCTGTATTATGATTTGGGACTTTTTGGTATATTCGAACGGGGGCTCGGGTGGGCCCAGGTGCCTCCCGGACACCACACGAGGCCAAAAAGAACCAGCTGGAATAGCTGTTGGTGCACCTGTTCTGGTGTGACTGTAGGTGCGGTTGCTCAGTCGTAGGTGCGGGACCGCTCCTGCGGTCCCAGCCTCGTAGGTGCGACCCCCAACGGGCAGCCCATTTCTCACAGGTGCGGACAAAGTTCCGCAGAACGGAGCCGCGGGTGCGGTCTCCTCTCCGCAGGTGCGGGCCCAGGCTTCCTCGTCCATTTCCGCAGGTGCGAGCCCTTGCTCGCAGGTGCGAGACTGTAGGTGCAGTCCTCGATGCCGCAGGTGCGGAACCACTGTCAGGCAGTGTGTTTCTTAAATACGGGATTCTTCCTTGTTTCTTCATTTCTTCCTCCATTAGAACACTTTGAGATCTTGGGAAAAGGGCTCAACGACCCAACCACTGAAAGGTAAGTAAATTCTATCCTAAAGTTGGT
>ML428940.1:0-36648 GCA_005239525.1 Nicotiana knightiana | reverse complement strand
TTATACTATTTTAGTAGAAATATTCCTTTTAGGCCTAATATTGATGTTTTAAACTTTTATCTTACACTTAGTAGATTTTATTTAATTAAAGTAAATAAATAAATAATAATAATACTCACATTCTTAAAGTATATACATATATGGAAAATCTTTTAATTAGAATTTAATAAGTAAAATATTATATTTTCTTTGTATGATTTAAATTATAGTGTAAATATTGAGTTTTCTTATTTTTATAGTTTACCTTAAGTCTAAAAGTAGGATGGTATGTGTGTGTGTGTGTGTGTGTGTGTGTGTGTGTGTGTATATGTTACCATCTTTTATGTAAGATTTAGAAAATTAAAACAAAAAAAAATGATTTTTTTTATTAAAAATAAATCTTTGAAGCTAAAGCTAAGATAACAAACTTTATCTAAAAATCTGATTTTTTTAAAATTAGCTAACTAACCTCAAATTTTTAGCCTAAAAATCTCACACTCCTACTCCCATACAATATCACATTTGACCAACCACTTCATCCATATTATTCTATAAATAGACAAAAAACAAAAAAGAGGGAGAGGAAGAACGGACGAAAGAAAAAAAAACAAAAGGAAAGGAAAAGAAAAAAAGGAGGAAGAACAAAAGAAGAAAAACGAAAGTCAGAAAAGAAAGGAAAGAAAAAAAAAGGTCAGAAGAAAAAAAGAAGAAGAAAAGAACGACGACAGAGAACAAAAAAAGAAAAAGAAAAAGAAAAAGAAAAAGAAATCTTCTCTTATAAAGACAAAAGTTAGACGAGAAAAAGAAAAAAAAAGAAAACAAATATTAAGAGGAAAAGTTTCAGAGAGTTATAAAAGAATCCTAGGAGAGACGAAGGTTCAGTTTGAGTCCGACGATCCAGTTCGCAGTCACAATTTTTGCTCATCCGTTATAATTGTCAGATTTTTCTCAAAATATATTGAAAAGCTTCACTGCAAGGTTTTTATTCTTCTCTTGCTTAATTTTTTTTATTCCGTGGAGATTGTAGATCTATTCTGGATTTGTTTGTTGTGATACAAGCTATTGTCTTAGCATTACTGTTAAATATGAAAATATCTACGTTACTTTTGAATATGAAGATTTTTAGTCACAATGTTTAGCTTCTCTAAAATAATATAGAGCATTCTTGAAGGTTTGGTTTTATAATTAAAATAAGTTGTTGTGTAGTTGATCTTTGAGGTTTAGAAACTAAAAAGTTAATATCATGTATGGGTTAATCTTATTAATTTCATAAGGCTCTGTATTATTAAATAGGAGATTAATTTTGTTATTCAATTTGTGAGATTATATAAAGTCTAAGAGTTTCTGCATATATATGAACATGAGGGCTTTTATTTGGCTTCAACATAATTTCACACTCAATCCCCGCGGCATATAGATCGAGTTTGCGTAGAACCTTTTTTTTTTTTTTTTGGGATTTGGATGTTGCTTCCTTTGAGATAATTTGCATAAACTTGATCAATAAGAATCTTATTTCTTATCTTTATATATTGACTTTCCTCTAAATAAATGTAATTTCATTAGTTTGTCAGATTATTTATCGGAATTGCATTAGAGTGATGTTAACCATTTTAATTCGGTTTGGGGACATATATATTATTTATTGCACCATAAGAAAAAAAAATAGTTAAAGAATTCCATAAGTTTTCTTTTATTTACTTCATTCTAAGAAACTCTACTACTTTGCTTCCCAGTGCTTCTATGTGCGTTAGAATTTTTTTTTAATATAGTATAAAGGTATGATTTCGGCTTTGCTCTAACAATAGGTAAGTCTGCAGAATCAACTTAACGAAATTTTCTATGGCTTCTCCCAAAACTTTAATTCACCTTTTGCTTTAAATAATAATTATAAATACTCTTTTTTTAAAGTAGTTTGAATATTTTCTTATATTGCCGATGATGTTGCATTACTGGGAAGTTATTAGTAGTTAGGTTGTATGGATTTAAAGTAAAAAACCAAATAGTGGGTCATTTATTTTTTTCTCGTAAAAATGAATATTATTCATGAACTCCAAAAATATTAAGCCAAATAATAAGAATATACAATTAAATGTCTTGAATATTACAGAGACAAAATAATTAATATTCTAAATACGCTATTAACCCATGTGTTCATACCCGTACCTTGGGTTGATATGCTTAAATAATAAAAGGATCATGTGCGCATTCCACGTCTCGATGCCTTTAGATTTAGAATAATTATGTTATAACCATGTGTATATTCCGTTCCTTGGTTTAACATTTAATTTCAAAGAAGCACCTTGTGTGCATTCCACATCTTGGTAAACATAATTAATAAAATATAATAATTAATTAAGCGATAATAAATAAGCCATGATCAATAAAATACAAGAATAGCTAAAAAAATAATTTCAGCCTTACATGAGTCAATAAAGCAACCGTGCTAGAACCACGTGACTCGAGGGGTGCCTTACACCTTCCCCTCGGTCAATAGAATTCCTTACTCAGTCTTCTGTTTTCGTAGACCATGAAATAAGAGTCAAACCTTCCGTTTGAAAGGGGATTCAAATAAAAGGTGACTTGGAACACCAAAACTCAATTCCAAGTGGCGACTCCAAATAATAAATAATCCCTTTTCAAAACGTCACTTTGATTGGAAAAACTCTTCTAACTCAACCTCGTAATAGGGTTGCGTGGCAAAAAAGAGGTTTGACAGTTTCTGCCACTAGCGGAGTTTGCATATAATAACAGCTACCAGTCCTGTATTCAGATGGCACCATATGAGGCTTTATATGGTAGGAGTTGTAGATCTCCGGTTGGTTGGTTCGAGCCTGGTGAGGCTAAGTTATTGGGCACAGATTTGATTCAGGATGCGTTGGAGAAGGTGAAGTTGATTCAGGAGCGACTTCGCACGACGCAGTCTAGACAGAAGAGTTTTGCGGACCGAAAGGTTCGGGATGTGTCTTTTATGGAAGGGGATAAGGTACTACTGAAGGTATCACCCATGAAGGGTGTCATGAGGTTTGGAAAGAGAGGAAAGCTAAGTCCGTATTGGCCCTTTCGAGGTGCTTCAGAAGGTTGGAGAAGTGGCTTATAGACTTGCCTTGCCATCCAGTCTATCGAGTGTTCATCCGGTATTTCATGTGTCGATGCTCAGAAAATATGTTGGTGACCCATCTCATGTGTTAGACTTCAGCACAGTTCAGCTCGAGGATGATATGTCTTATGAGATGGAGCCAGTGGCCATTTTGACTCGCGAGGTCAGAAAGTTGAGGTCAAAAGAGATAGCTTCAGTGAAGGTGCAATGGAGAGGTCATCCAGTGGAGGAGGCTACTTGGGAGACCAAGCGGGAGATTCGGAGCAGATATCCTCACTTGTTTGAGACTCCAGGTATGTGTCTAGATTCGTTCAAGGACGAACGTTTGTTTAAGAGGGGGAGAATATAACGACCTGGTCCGTCGTTACGTAGAACCTGCATTATAATTACTGCTATTGACTTGTCATAGGTTGGTTATTCTGTTATTAATGTGCTAGAGTCGATAGGCTTGAAATTGAATGGTTGTAGCGAGATTTCAGTCATGTAGCCTTCAAAGATAGCCTTATAATGAGAAAAGTCAACTGAGAGTTGACTTATCAGGAAACGACCTCGAAATACGGATTTTTATGGCTCGGATAGCTTCGTTAGATGATTTGGGACTTAGGAGTGTATTCGGAATATTTTTGTGATGCCCGGTGTAGAATTAGGCTTGAATTGGCGGAAGTTAGTTTTTGGCGATTTCCGGTTGGCAGTGGAAAATAGCCTATCGGGGTTGGAATGGAATTCCAACAGTTGGAACAGGTTCGTAATGTCATTTTGGATATGTCTGAAAAATTTCAGATCAATCGGAGTTGTTTTGGATAGTTTCGGCATCGTTGGTGGAATTTAGAAAATTCAAAGTTCATAGGCTTGAATTCCATGTGATTTTGGGGTTTTGATGTTGTGTTTGATGTTTTGAAGGCTCGAATAAGTCTGAATGATCATATATGATGCGTTGGTATGTTTGGTTGGGGTCCCGAGGGGCTCGGGATGGTTTCGGGTGGTTAACGGGGAGTTTGGAATGGTTTTGATATTGTTGATGTTGCTGTTACTGGTGTTTTCACACCTGCGGATAGGGAGCCGCAGGTGCAGTTCCGCAGGAGTGGACATGGAACCGCAGGCGTACAGGTTTGGCGGAGTGAGAAGAGTCCGCAGGTGCGGTTCCGGAGGTGCGAGTAAGTGGTCGCAGGTGCAGAACTACTAGACAGANTTTATCTAAGGCTATGAACTTAGCCTCCATTGCAGGTGCAGTTCCGCAGGAGTGGACATGGCACCGCAGGCGTACAGGTTTGGCGGAGTGAGAAGAGTCCGCAGGTGCGGTTCCGGAGGTGCGAGTAAGTGGTCGCAGGTGCAGAACTACTGGACAGAAAAGTATAAAAGCGTGCCTTCGCGAATTTTAGCCATTTTTCTCAATATTTCATCCGGGTTTGAAGCTTTTGGAAGGGTTTTGAAGAGGGGATTCGATAGTTATTCATTGAGGTAAGGTTTTTGGACTCTAAACTCGTTTATATGTGATTAAAGGTTGGATTTATAGTGGAAAATTAGGGAAAAATCAGTGCAATTGGGTAATTAGGGCTTGGGATTACGAGGCTTTAAAATGGGGATTTCAGGGGTCATTTGGACTCCGAATTTAGTCTTCCTTATGTGTACGGGCTCGTGAGATGATGGAGAACAATTTTGTATAAAAAAGTTTGAGTTTCGGGATGTGGGATCAGGGGTCGGGCTTGACCAATTTCGGGATTTTGGAGTATTTTTGATACATTTCGATTGGGATTAGTTCCTTAGCATATTATAATGATATACATCTGATTGTTGGTATATTTGGAGCACTCGGAGGCCAAATTTAGAGGCAAGGGAACTGCGAAGTAGTATATTAGCCGGTTTTGAGGTAAGTAACACTTCCAAACTTGGAACTGAGGGTTCAAAACCCCAAACTATTTGATATTTGTGTTAATTAAGGTGAAACACTTTCCAAGTGATGGGCATGCGGGCGTACACTGAATATTTGTAGCCTGGCTCATCCCATGGCACCGTTTAATGGCTATCTCAGGTTGATATTTGTACTGAAGGTGGCATTTACCTTGAACGCAATAGAATTCATGCTAAGTATAAATGTTAAGGCTTCACGCCGATATGTTCAGACCGGAACGGTCGATTATTGTTGTCTCTATTTATGATTATTGTTTTCATGTACTCAGTCCTGTTATAATATATGTTTCATGCCTCAGTCTCGTAAGTTGCTAGTTTATTCTATATTATCACTGGTTTGGGTTGATTTTCATATGTTAGAGCATTGTGAGTGAGACTGGAGGGTACTGGCTGAGTGAGGCTTGTAGGCTGGTTTTGAGACAGTTATGAGGTCGGACTGCACGCCGCAACGACCCTGGAATCATGCCTTCATTGGCTTGATATAGCTCTTGGGCTAATAGGAGCTCCTCCGGAGTCTTTACACCCCCAGTGAGCGCGCAGATATTGAGGGATGGATCTTCCCTGGACATGGATCTTGTCCGAGTATTATGTTCTAGAGATGGATCTTCTTCGTGGGTCTTATGTTCCGGAGATGGATCTTCTCCGTTGGGGCTGGATCGGCCTTTTTCCTCAATACTAGGTGACTGTGTCACTTGTGTTTATGTAATATCCGAGATGGATTTTCCCTGGGCCGGAAGGCCGTAGTCTAGTACTAAGTGGACCACCTTATGAGATTTTGATTACTGAGTATACATCATTCTTGATTCTATATGAATTCATGCTAGTATGCAGAGTTACAACCATATATTGATGCATCGTGTTTATTTCCTGATATATTACTGTCATGTCCAAGTTATATACTGTTGTTCGAATTATCAGAGGTTTAGTCCGTCACTACCTCTCAGCCCGTAATTTGGTTTCTTTACTACTGAGTTGGTGTACTCACGTTACCCCCTGCACCTTGTGTGCAGATCCAAGTACAACGAGATTCAGCTCAGATCAGTGAGTAACAGCAGTTTCATCAGAGTTGACGAGGTAGCAGTTGGCAACCGTGATCTCGTCTTCTCTTCCTTTTCTACCGTCGTATTTATTTTCAGACAATGTTGGTCATTTCTTTTTGGTTGTATTAAGTATTAGCAGCTCATGACTGTGTGACACTGGATCCGGGGTTTGTAGGATTTGGATTTTGAATTTCATAAACTGGTTTCCAAATTTTGATTTATTATTATTTTTATCCACATACTTGTTAATAAGGATATTTTATTGGTAATTGCATTTAGTTAGATAAAATGGATGGCTTGCCTGGTTCCACGACAGGCGCCATCACGACTCCGGAAATGGGTCGTGACAATTATATTGTTGTGGTTTCTTCGTTTTGGACTTAAATTTTCAACTTTTCCACTTTCCGAAAATCATAATTCAAGGTATTTCGATTTAGTTTATGTCGAAACTCATATAATAATGCATATTAGTTGACTTGAATGTGTTTCCGTGTCGTTTTGTGTTTTGTTTGCGAAAACAGTACGTTATATTTTTATCCAGACTAAAATATTAGTGTTCTAAATAAATATGTAAAAATTGAGAATTTTTTTTGTTAATAAAAATGTTAATAATATCTTTACTGTTTTATATGTATTTTCGTGAATGTTATGTGATTAAAATATATTTGTTGTTTATG
The DNA here is from genome assembly GCA_005239525.1 of Nicotiana knightiana. Taxonomy (NCBI): domain Eukaryota; kingdom Viridiplantae; phylum Streptophyta; class Magnoliopsida; order Solanales; family Solanaceae; genus Nicotiana; species Nicotiana knightiana. Next base: position 29,947 of record ML428940.1, on the reverse strand, counting down.
TTTAGTTTAGATTATTTATTAGCGTAGTAAAATGTAAATACTTTTAGCGTAGTAAAATGTAGAGCATTTTAGCGTAGTAAAATGTAGAGTATTTTAGCATAGAATCCCTGTAGTTTAAGTATCTCTTATACTGATAGATGAAAGATAATATGATAGGTTGGTGCTACTGGGCCTCAAATATATTCTGTCCAATTAAATAATTAATAATAGTAATTTAATTTATAAAACAAACACACAAAATTATAAAAATATTAAAATTGGCATACATAATTATTAATGATGGTTTGATGCTACTGAGCCTCAAATATCAAGCCTGGAACTCATATACATATATATATATATATATATTCTGTCCAATTAAATAATTAAGAATTAAAATTTAATTTATAAAACAAACACACAAAATTATAAAAATATTGAAATTGACACACATAATTATTAGTGATAGTTTGGTGCTAATGGACCTCAAATATCAAGCCTGAAACCCATAGATATATATATTCTGTCCAATTAAATAATTATGAATTAATAATTTAATTTATAAAACAAACACAGAAAATTATAAAAATATTGAAATTCATACACATAATTATTAATGATATTTTGGTGCTACTGGGCCTCAAATATCGAGCCTGAAAGCCATAGATATATATACCATGTCCAATTAAATATTGTATAACTCTAAAAATTGATTATTTAATTTACAGATTAAACATACAATTAATATTGTTTAATTTACAATTGACGATATGGACGTGCCGCCTATACATCCTGGACCTTAGTCTTCTGAGCTATTAGTGCTACAGGGCGATCATAGGTCCACCCACGTATGGGAGGGAGAGTTACTGTCCCTGACTCTCCCCGCCAGGAGAGTAGATGACCTGTGGCATTTTATGAGGGACAGAGATCTCCATCCCCGTGTAGTCTAGCGCCTGCAGGATACGGGATTCTATTGGATTTTTAAGATCGGGCGGCTGCAGCTCGACTGGGATTTGATCATGGAACTGATCGAGCGGTGGCGACCCGAGACACACACTTTCCATCTGCCTATTGGCGAGTCCACCATCACGCTGGAGGACGTGAAGGTTTTATATGGCCTGCCTGTTGCACTGCCTCAGCATATGAGATATATGGCGCGTGGGCATTATTTGGACATGCTGCAGCAGCTCACGGGTTTCAGACCACAGGACGAGACTGCATCGTCGGGGGCCAGTCGAATGAGTTTGACAACTATTAGACATCACCTGGAGATATTGCACCCCCATATCACCGGCGATGCGGACGAGCTACATATTCACCGGTATACGAGGTTGCTGTTGCTTATTTTATTTGGGGGGGGGGGGGTCTTGTTTTCGAACACTTGGTGGAACCTGTCAGCCTGCGTTTTCTTCATCATCTTCGGCTGCTAGATGATTTACCCCTGTACAACTGGGGTGCTGCTATTCTCGCCTACATGTACATGCAGATGTGCCAGGCGAGCGTGGGCACCCAGAATGACGTTTGTGGTTTTCTTCCGCTTCTACAGGTGACAACATATTCGAATAATCTGTTCATTAGTTCCAATTATACCTAGTTAGAATTTATCTTAAACCTTACGTCAACTTTGTATGTTAGGTTTGGGCCTGGGAGAGGTTCCTGCAGTTTCATCCACATCTACCACCATTACCTCTGAATGTACCACCTCCGTTTCTCCCTCTAGCTAGGAGGTGGGTTCATGATCACCCCTCACCCACACTACTATATAAGTAGGAAGGTAAGGATCGTGTAGCTTTTACCCGAATGGCCGGGATTGAATCCACAGGGAGTCCATAATGGGGGTGAGTATCTAAGTGATCTAAAAGGGTCGAGTGTTTCAACTGCACTTCTAAACATTTGCTGGCAGTGAACAATGCCAAGTGTACTCTATTGTTTGTAAGCTAATTAATGACTAAGTTGTTTTTGTTGTTGTTTCTGATATTGATAAAGGCATTAGGGTCGTGACCTTTGCCTAGGTGGATACCTAACGAGTTTCAATTCTAATGTCGGGGAATTGTTTAGGGATACAGCTATAACCAATGCACGAAGGTGCCCACTCTATACCTCTTGGTAGTTTGAGTGATTTTGCCCTAATTTCCCCTCTCGAGGTCAATTGGGTGTCAATTAATCAAGCAATTACGTCTTAGGTAGGGTATTACTCACTCGAGGTTTAACCCGTTAATTAGGCTCCAGTAGGGTTTTACCATTTCTGGGCTTAACCCAATTGATTGGGACTACCAATCTCTTGACAATGCCCTAATTTCCTATTAGGCTAATTTCTAGACTCAAGTCTTCTTTCTCAAGAGAGACCCAAGTCATGAAAAGGCTAATTAGTGTTTGCAACCACTAATTATGGCAATAGAAACCCTAGATTAGCCTAAATATCCAACACCCATTAATTTCCCAACCTTCATTTCAAAAACCCATTGCATACCCACACTAGGGTTGAGCCACAACTCTAGATAATGGGTCTAGCTACTCATAATTAAAGATGAAAACAATGATAGAGAAGAAGAACCCATTTAATTGATTCCTAACAATGAAATTGAAGTTCCAATGTTAAAAATACAAGAACAAAGCTAGAAAGATGAAAACTCCAAAATATTCTCGTGCTCTCTATTTCAGAAATTACAAGATGTGTAAAGAAATTACAAAATAATCTATTTATAGTCTGCCAAATTTTCGGACAAAAATGCCCATGCGGGACCAACGCGGACCGCGAAAACATGACCTCGGACCGCGAAAACACGACCGCGATCCGCGAAAATAACTGTGCTACTGAGTTGTCGGGCTTCTGATAAGGCTCGACTGTGGACCGCGAAATAAGGACCGCGGACCGCCGTGAGCTAGAAGTGAGCCACCGCGGACCACAAAATGAGGACCACGGCCGCAGTGGAAGTTTTCCTTTCCTGCACCCTCTCTGGATCATGCCACCACGGACCGCGAAATGAGAACCGCGGAAGCGGTGGCCTTTTTCCTGATCATTTTTGTTGTCTTTGATCCTTGTGCCATATTCACTCCTGTTTTGAGCATATTTTAGATTGAGTGTCTTCATTTCTTGTTCAATCCTGCAACAAGCACAATGTATAAGCTTTCGGGGCCACTTTGTGTACAATTATATCCAAAACTCATGTATAGAGGAACGAAAAATGAGGCAGAATCCAAGTTATCAACTCCCCCAAACTTAAGCTCTTGCTTGTCCCCAAGCAAACAAAATAAGCCCCACCCCTATGATAGATTTCACGAAAATTCGGCTGTACTAATGGTGACCTCAACTAGCATCAATTGGGACTAATCGTAGCCCTTAATGCAAATGAATCATTGACAATGCTTGAACTTTTCAAAACCATAGTTTCAAGTGTGATACAAGAGCTTCAAGGGTTGTTCCAACTCATCAGTGAAATTCTAACTACTACCTCGGTCGGTGTGGATCCCAGACTCTTATTCCGTAACTTTCCCTAAGCACCTCACCTTTAGAATAATGACACTCAGATCGAGGAATATGGGGAATCACTCATCTCTCATCAAGGAAAAAGTACCAAGTTCAGCTCAAAGTACCATAGGCTTACCCTTTGTGTAAATCACCACTAATGTAGGTTTCACTCGACCTGAGATCATACAGAGCTTTTGTGGAATCATGATGAAGGCTTTTGGTTAAGGGTAGGAAATATTTGATCAGAGTGAATTTTATCTTTCCTTAATCACTTCACTTTTAACCGTTCTCACATTTTTCTTGACTCTTTGAGTCCTTTTATCTTTTGTAGGGTTGGAGAGACGCTTTTTCATCAATTCCCTTTATCTTCCTCTTATGCATTCCAAACTTTTGGTAACACTTTTTAATCAATTCCCTTTATTTCTTCTTTTTGTTCATTCTTTTCTTTTCTTTCTTTTTCATTGCCTTTTCTCTTTTCTTTCTTTTGTGCATTCTTTTTCACTTCATCACATCCCTCATCTCTCCCCCAAACTTATGCTTTTTTCCTAGTGCCAAGAGAGGGTAAAAGAATGGTTGAAAGCTTGTAACTTGGTTTTTGAAAGAAAGGGCTTAAGGCTCACAAGGGTTAACTAGGGAATATGTCTTTTGGAAGGTCATGGAAGTGTTCAATTCTTTGTTCAAGCCAAGGAAATCGTATAGTCACTTCTCAAGTCAAATTACACCTAGAATTTTGCCTAGACAACACTCAGAGCAAGTTCTAGACTAGTGGCAAGGAACTTGGACTTAAAATTACGAATTTCTCACCACTCACAGCTAAAGGATTGATACAGAAACTGAGTTGAGGGCTCACAACGACCTTAGTCGTGTTTTGAGTAACAAAAATGGTCCCAAAGAACCACCCGATGATTATCAGCCAACACAAGAGTCTCAAGATCGTCACTATCACCATCCTAAACACAACAGTTTGNAAAAAAAAAAAAAAAAAGAAACGGAAAAACAAACTCAAACCCTTAAGAAGGTTGTCACACCATCCATCCTTGGAAAGAGCCATCCGGTTCACACAAATTCCACCTTTGGAAAGAACCATGGAGTTAAGAAAACCAAAGTTTTATTGCTCGCGTGAAAACCAAACAAGAAGCCATGAAAGAAAAATAAGAAGCTATAAAATAGAAAAAGTGCGTAAAGTAAAGTGCGTGGGATAGAATGAATATGTACATTATATACATAGGGGATTAATATTTACAATGGATAGTTAACTTATACATACCAAAATAGTAAACTTATCTACATACCGAAATGGAAAATAACATAAAGAAAAAGAAAGAAAATATTGTTTGCATTATACAACCCAATGTAACCAAATCAAATGCTTATAGGGCCACTCTCCCAACTAAGAGATAGCATTGTCCTCAATGCTATATAACCAAAATAGTGCACAAAAATATGGGAGAGAGAGAGAGAGTAAGGAAAACTCCCTATTGGCCCTTGGCCTGTTGTGGTCCATGCTGCTGTGTCTGTGAGGGGATAGGGTCTGCCTGAGGCTGGGACTGTGAAGGGGCTGGATCTACTGCTGCCTGTGGCTGGGACTGTGAAGGGGCTGGGTCTGCTGCTGCATGTGATGGAGATCCGGTGGTTTGGGCCTCCTGGCTATGTGCCTGGGTCTGCTCTGTGGGAGGGTCTGCCAGTACAAGTCTGATGTCCTGAGCACGGGGCATAAACTTTCTCTTCTTTAATGGCCTCACCGGATCCTCCTTCCGCACTTACTACTGCCCTGGCTGCTGCTGTGTCAGTTGATGTGGTTGTGGCTCTGTAGGATTTGGTAGTAGCATCTCCAGAGGAATATGATCACCCTTTAGCTTGTCCACCTCCTTTCTCAACTTAGCCACCTCCTCCTTTGACGCACGAGTCTTCCTCAACTTCTTTGTTTCTTTGGTCAGCTTTGTCAATGCATTCTTATGTGCACCCACTGCTTCCAGGATTTTCTTCTGGTTTTCTAGAATCTCTTTCAGAGTGTCCTCAACGGACTGTGGGACCTGTTATGGGGGAGGAGTAGCTGAGGCTGCCACAGCTGTAGAGATTGCAGTCAACTTTGTAGTAGTTGATTGTATCCAATTGTTGAGGCTTGTCAGTGTCTGGTTCAGCCGATGAGCAGTCATGGGATAGGCTTTGGTGGAGGGAATATCTGTGCCGGTGGAGGAAGAAGGGTCTGGAGCCTCCTCTGGAATGGATGGCTAGGGAAAATAAGGTTCCACCACCACCACTGGCTCTTCAGACTGGCCAGTGGAAGCAACAGACTTACCATTTGATTTCTTCTTAGGGTTGTCATCATCCTTCAAATCATACCAAGAAAAGGGCGTTTTGGGCTTGACTTTGGTGTCAAAGCGCTTCTTGGTTACCTCATGGTCTTCACAGTACATTGTCAGATAACGAGGAAAGGGGTAAGAAGTATCACCTGTGCTGACAACCCGACTAATAAGCTTAGACATCACATTCCCCATATTGATGGGGTATCCATCCATGATAGATACAACCAGCACAGCCCGACTGAGGGGGAGGGTCTGGTCATGATGTGTCGGATCCAGCCTGCTGCATACAAAAGTTTCCCACCCTTTAGCTTCAAAGTTAAGGGTCTTCCTGGTGATAGTCTTCCCAGCAATCAGCCACTCCGGAGTCTCCCCGGGCTTCCAAGTGTAAAGCCAACCAATTTCTAGCAGCATCTTTTTCTGCCAGTCTCTCCCGGTACAAAGAATCATCTACATCGTCCATCTCCAAGTATTCATTGAGTGATTTTCCATTAAAAGGCACTGTGAGATTACAGACTTGGGATGCCTTTGAGCCCTTTGCAAGAAATAGAAAACTTGTGTAGAATTCTTTCACTATGTGCTCATTTGCATCCGGGAGATGCTCATTGAAGTAGGATCACCCTTTTCTGTCTCAGAACTGCTGTTTCACATTGGGTTGTAGGTTGACAACTCTTTAAGTGAAAAGGTACACTCCGGAATGAGTGAACGTGCGGTCCACAATTCCCTGAACCTGTGATAGGCCGGCGCACTAACAAAATGATCTTTCCACGCATCTGGATTCCGAGTGCGCTCGACCCCCTCAACCACCGATTCATCCCCATTGCCATCACTTGAATTCTCTCCAGATAAGGAAGCTGTAGGGGAAATAGAGTATGAGTGTGCGCTGGAGGCGGATACAGTTGGGGAGGCTGCCTGTTCTGGGGCCGGGGGAGAGGAGACAGGGTCCACTGGAGATGACTGTGATGAGGCCTCATCTGACGGAGCATACTCACTCCCCGATGGTGAAGGAGGGAAGTCTCTAGCCCGAGTATCCCGTCGGGATGACTGAGGAGGAATTGAAACTTTGGACGGTTGCCTGGGTGCCCCTGGCCTCTCCCCTTTTGAGATTCTCCTCGACCAGTTTGTTTACGACCACCTCATCGAGATAGCACCATTGTCTGCAAAGTAAACATAGGTGAACATGGTTAGTTCTCAGAGCATTATTGTACAGACACTTAAGTAACATTAAAGACCAATTGCACAGCTTAAAGGCCACCGCGGACAGCGAAAAATCAATCGCGGACCGCAGTGAGTGACCCTCTGAAGGACATAAGTCTCTGGACCTTCACACCGCGGACCACGAAAAAATGACCGCAGCCGCGAAGCAAGATCCATAGAAGTAGCAATTCTGAAAAACAAGGACCGCGGACTGCGAAATCAGTTTCTACCTAGGGTTTCCATATTTTACCATTGCTACGCTCAAGTGTTCATTTAGTTAAGCCCTACATGATTAATCAGTGTAAATGTATTCCAAGGTACTAAAATGAACCTTTTTGGACTAACCCTGACATTTTCAAAGCCTAAAAAGTGAAAAATTATGAAAAAGAAGATGAAAATAAAGAAAATAAAGAAATTAAGAAGTTAATTAATCACAATTACACTTACTAGATGCTTGGATGATAGTTTGGATGAGAGCAGTGAGGTTCAGAGAATGCAGGAGTAAGACACAGTCCACAGATGCTTTGAAAAGTTGAAGTGCGTAAAGTACGAAATGAAACCCTAGTGGCCTATTTATAGAGAAGAGCTGGGGTCCACCCCTCTTACCTACCGCATACCGCGATCCACAGTCATTCAGTTGTTCATGGCTCAAGGAAAAGCTCACCGCGGTCCGTGAAAAATCAACCGCTGTCGTGGTGAGTCAAGTTCAGAAAGGCATCTTTCAGTAAATGGGCTTCGCGGACCGCAAAAAAGAGACCACGGCCGCGAAGCAAGATCCAGTGAACTATTGTTGCAGCCATTGGGCTTCGTGGACCACGAAAAGACAATCGCGGCCGCGAAGCAAATTCCAGAGAGGTCCTTTTTCCACACTAAACCAAATTTCCTGTGTCAAAATCATCCTACACATCCAAAAACCAGTTAGTGCAACGGTGAAGCCTATTCTACCAAGAAAAACAAAGAAAACGAAAATAAAGACACATGGGTTGCCTCCTAAGAAGCGCCTGATTTAACGTCGCGGCATGGCACATGCTACCGAGATCATTTGAGATGAAGAAGTGCCACCACGTGGCTGTCATCGACTTTGCCTAGATAGTGCTTTACCCGGTGAACATTTACTCTGAAGACTTCACCACTTTTGTTCTTGAGGTCAAGATCCCTAAATGGAGTAACAAATACCACTTCAAAAGGCCCACTCCACTTTGACTTGAGTTTTCCAGGGAATAGCCTCAACCGAGAATTGAAAAATAAGACCAAATCACCAACCTTGAACTCTTTACCTCGAGCAAATTTGTCATTTAGGTACTTCATTTTGTCGTTATACAAGGACGAACTGGAGTACGCATGGAATCTAAACTCATCCAACTCATTCAATTGCTCCACCCGAAGATTTGCAGCTACATCCCATTCCAAATTGAACTTTTTCAAGGCCCACATAGCCTTGTGCTCCAATTCTACCGGAAGGTGGAATGCTTTTCTGAAGACCAAATGATATGGGGACATCCCAATTGGTGTCTTGTAGGCGGTCTGGTAAGCCCAAAAAGCATCATCTAATTTTTTGGACCAGTCGGTCCTATTGGCATTGACTGTTTTGGATAATATGCTCTTTATCTCTCTGTTAGACACTTCAACTTGGCCACTAGCCTAAGGGTGGTAACGGGTAGTGAATTTATGATTGACCCCATACTTGGAAAGTAAGGAGTCGAAGGCTTTGTTGAAAAAATGTGACCCCCGTCACTGACGATGGCTCGTGGAGTGCCAAACCTAGTAAAGATATTCTTCTTGAGAAAGGCTATCACACTCCGCGCTTCATTATTTGGTAAGGCCACAGCCTCCACCCACTTTGACACATAATCAACCGCAACCAAGATGTACGTGTTCCCACACGAACTCTCGAATGGCCCCATGAAGTCGATGCCCCAAACATCAAAGATATCTACCTCAAGAATCGAAGTTAAAGGCATCTCATCCTTCTTGGAAATTCCCCCTTCTCTTTGGCATTCATCACACCTCTTCACTAGGTCACTAGCATCCTTATACAAAGTGGGCCAAAAGAACCCACAACTAAGCACTTTAGAAGCAATTCTCGCCCCTCCGTGATGACCACCATACGGTGAGGAGTGGCAAGACTCAAGGATAGCTAGTTGCTCTTGTTCCGGTACACATCTCCGGATCACCCCATCGGTGCAAATCTTGAATAGATAAGGCCTGTCCCAATAGAAATCCAAGTTGTCCCTTCGAAGCTTCTTCCTTTGGTTAGAAGAGAGCTCACAAGGGACAACTCCGATGATGAGGAAATTAGCAATATCCGCGAACCAGGTCATCTCTCGCATTGAAATTGAAAGGAGTTGTTAATCCGTAAAACTATCATTGATCTCAAGTCCGTCACAAGGACGTCCTTGCTCCTCCAATCAGGTCAAATGATCGGCTACAAGATTCTCACTCCCTTTCCGGTCCACGATCTCTAAATCAAACTCTGTAATAACAACACCCATCTCATAAGTCTTGCCTTGGAATCTTTCTTGGTCATGAGGTACCTGAGTGTTGCATGGTCAGTGTGAACTATGACCTTGGCACCCATCAAACAAGGGCGAAATTTTTTCATGGCAAAGACTATAGCTAGAAGCACCTTCTCTATGACTGTATAGTTCATTTGAGCAGAATTCATTGTCTTGCTGGCATAGTAGATTGGATGAAACACTTTGTTCACCCTTTTCCCAAGCACATCACCTACAACAACATCTCTTGCATCACACATAAGCTCACATGGTTCACTCCAATTCGGCACCATGATAATAGGAGCGGTAGTGAGCTTGTGCTTTAAGAGTTTCAAAAGCCTGCATACAATGCTCATCAAAACTGAATTTAGCATCCTTCTCTATTAGCTTGCATAATGGATTCACCACCTTAGAGAAATCTTTGATAAACCGCCGGTAAAAACCGACATGGTCAAGAAAGCTACGAACTCCTCTCACTGAATTAGGTGGTGGAAACTTCAAAATAACCTCGATCTTTGGCTTATCAGCCTCAATGCCATTCTTTGAAATCTTATGGCCCAAAACAATTCCTTCCTCCACCGTAAAGTGGCATTTTTCCCAGTTCAAGACCAAATTCGTTTCTTCACACCGAGCAAGGACTCTATCAAGATGACCCAAGCATTCGTCGAAAGAATCCCCAACGACACTAAAGTCATCCATAAATACTTCCAGAAAGTCCTCCACCATGTCGGTGAAGATTGCTATCATACATCTTTGAAAAGTGGCCGGGTCATTACAGAGTCTGAATGGCATGAGAGCAAAGGCAAAAGTGCCATATGGGAAAGTAAAGGTAGTCTTCTCTTGATCCTCCGGGGCTATCAAAATTTATATCCAGAATACCCGTCGAGGAAACAATAAAAGGCCCGGCCTGCGAGCCTATCAATATTTGATCCAGGAATGGCAGAGGAAAATGGTCTTTGCGGGTTACGATGTTGAGCTTGCGGTAGTCCATGCACACCCGCCATCCGGTAACCATCCTTGTAGGAATGAACTCATTTTTATCATTTTTTATCACTCTCATTCCACCCTTTTTCGGAACGCATTGGACCAGAGAAGTCCAAACGCTATCCGAAATTGGATAGACAAAACCCGCGCCAAGCCATTTTATAATCTCCTTCTTCACCACCTCTTGAATAGCTTCATTGAGTCTTCTTTGATGTTCCATGGAGGGTTTGCCTCCATCCTCCAATATGATCTTATGCATTCAAAAGGCGGGGCTAATACCCCAAATATCCGCCAAGGTCCAACTGATTTCTTTCTTCCTCCTCCTTAGCACTTTTAAAGTTGAGTCAACCTGCATTTGGGTTAGGCAAGAGGAAAGAATAACTGGTAATGTACAAGAGGGACCAAGGTATTCATATCTGAGGTGGGAAGGAAGTGGCTTCAACTCCAGATTCGTAGGTTCTTCAATGGATGTCTTTGTTGGTGGGGTCTTCCTGTTCTCCAAGTCCAAGGACAATTTTCTGGGAGCATAAGAATAAGACCCTATGTCTTGAAAGGCATGGGTGATCTCAGGAACACCATCTACCACTGAGTCCTCGTGATTCAACAAGTCTAACTCCACAGGATCATCCACATGGATCATAGCACTAGCATCGTCAATAATAACCTCAGACACGAGGTCTATAAAAGAGCAAACTTCAATGTTGTTGGGCTGCTTCATAGATTTGCATACAAGGAAGACCACTTTTTCATCACCTACTCTGAATGTAAGTTCCCCAGCTTCAACGTTGACCAAGGCCTTCCCGGTGGCAAGGAAAGGCCTCCCCAAGATAATAGGGACCTCAAAATCAACCTCACAATCGAGGATAACAAAATCTATCGGCAATATGAACTTGTCCACTCTCCCTAAGACATCATCAATAATACCTAGGTGCCTCTTCATCGATCTATCTGCCATTTGCAAGTGCATAGAGGTCGCCCTAGGTTTTCCGATACCCAAAGTCTTGAAAAAAGAATACGAAATCAAATTTATACTTGCCCCAAGATCACATAGGGCTTTTGTAAAGTCTGCACTCCCAATCATGCAAGGAATAGTGAAGGCACCCGGATCTTCAAGTTTTGGTGCCATGGAGTGAACAATAACACTCACTTGGTGAGTCATCTTAATCGTCTCACACTCCATGGACCACTTTTTAGTCACTAAGTCCTTCATGAACTTAGCGTATCCTGGCATTTGCTCCAAGGCCTCAACCAATGGAACATTTATGGTAAGACTCTTCATCATATCAAAGAACTTTTTAAACTGGGTCTCTTGCTTCTGTTTTGCCAATCTCTGAGGATAGGGAGGAGGTGGCCTAGGCAATGGTGCCTTTGGGGCCACCGGTTCCGGCATGTCAATTATGTGCTCCCTAGACGGGTTCACATTTCTACCCAAATCTTCCCCATTGGCATGAATGTCAATTCTTACCTCACCTTCAATTGGCTCATCTATTTCTTGTTCCACATCAACTGGTAACTCATCTTGGGGTACAACTTCATCATCGACAACAACCTTCTTTGGCCCCGAAGTACTTGCTTCACCACCTTTTCCACTCCGAGTAGTCACCGCCATGGAATGACCGGTGTTGTTATTGTTCCCACCCTTGGGGTTCACTATCGTATCACTTGGTAGTGCACCCTTCGGGCGTGTGTTTAAGGCATGTGAAATCTGGCCCATTTGTACTTCAAGATTTTGAATAGAAGTAGTGTGAGAGGATATCTGGGCATCAGACTCTGCATTTCTCTCCATCATCTATTTGAACATGTTTTCTATCCGACCCATATTCGAGCTTGAAGAACTTTGTCCATGAGATTGATATGGAGGAGGGTTTCTTGGTTGTTGGAACATCGAGGGCCTTTGAAAACCCGACCCTCGACTACCTTTGCCTCCCCAATTGTTGTTGATATTTCTTCCATTCCAATTCCCTTCATTGTTGTCCCCCCACGGTCGGTCATTATTGTTGTTCCATTGACGATCATTGGTATTGATCCAATTCCTAGCATTGTTATTGTTCCAGTTTCGTGGCCTTTGATTCCCCCAGCTTTGAGTATTACCCTGCCCTTGGTAGTTGTTTGCATACAAAACATACATGACCACTCGTCCCTTGATCACCTTGATCACCATGATTTTCCCTAACATTCCCCCAGGGTCTCCTTTGGTTTCCTTGCATATGCACTCCTTCCATAGCATTCACTTGCTTCGGCCCTTGCAATTGTTGGAGTTGGGCTTTAGCAATTTGGTTCATGGTTGTTGTGAGCTCGGCAATTTCTTGCCCTTGTTCTTGGAGTTCCTTATGGAGATTATTCACACCGGTTTCCCCATGAGGCACATTTTCTCTACTTTACCAAGCCGAATATGTGTCGGCTATTTCATCAAGAATATCACATGCCTCCGGGTACGTCAACTTCATAAAATTACCACCGGCCAATTGATTAATCACACATTGATTTACCGTGTTGATTTTCCGGTAGAAGGTTTGTTGTATCATAGCCTCGTTCATGTCATTATTCGGACACTCCTTGACCATGGTTTTATAGCGTTCCCATATTTCATGTAGTGGCTCGTTTGGCTCTTTTTTGAATGCCAAATCTCATCTCGAAGGGCCGCCATGTGTCTTGGGGAAAAGAACTTTGCAATAAATTTATCCGCGAGCTCTTCCCAAGTGGATATAGAATGGTTTGGGAGACGCTCAAGCCAATCCAATGCTTTTCCCCGAAGTGAGAACGGGAACAACCGTAATCGTAATGCGTCCTCCGACACATTAGTTTGCTTACTCCCCCAACAGGTATCAACAAAGCCTTTGAGATGCTTATAGGCATTCTGGTGCGTGGCTCCGGTGAAGTATCATCTTTGCTCTAGGAGAATGAGCATAACATTTGTGATTTGGAAGTTCCCCGCTCGAATCCTTGGCGGGACTATGGAACTAGCGTACCCCTCGTTTGGAAGGACCCGAGGGACAGCTCTAGGAGCTGGAGGTGGGGGAAGGTCTGGGATATCATCCTGTATATTGGCCTGTCGGCCCCTTCTTTGTGGAGGAAGTTGATTAATTTCCTCCTCTTGGTTGTCATACACCTCCTTCCTCGGAATCACATTTCCTAGAGGATCAGCCATCGTACCTAAGTAAACAAAACAAGAAAGTTAAAAATAGAAGGAAAGAAAAACACACTACGCTTCTAGTCACAAAGATAGTCACACAGTTAGAGTCCCCGGCAACGTCGCCAAAAAATGATCACGCCTCACCCACACTACTATATAAGTAGGAAGTCAAATATCGTGTAGCTTTTACCCGAACGGTCGGGATCGAATCCACAGGGAGTCTATAATGGGGGTGAGTATCTAAGTGATCTAAAAGGGCCGAGTGTTTCTAATTGCACTTCTAAACATTTGTTGGCAGTGAACTACACTAAGTGTACTCTATTGTTTGTAAGCTAATTAATGACTAAGTTGTTTTTGTTGTTGTTTTTTGATATTGATAAAGGCACTACCGTCGTGACCTTTGCCTAGGTGGATACACAACGGGTTTTAATTCTAATGTCGAGGAATTGGCTAGGGATACAACTATAACCAATGCACGAAGGTTCCCACTCTATACCTCTCGGTAGTTTGAGTGATTTTTCCCTAATTTCCCCTCTCGAGGTCAATTGGGTGTCAATTAATCCAGAAATTAAGGCTTAGGTAGGGTATTACTCACTCGAGGTTTAACCCGTTAATTAGGGCTCAAGTAGGGTTTTACCATTTCTGGGTTTAACCCAATTGATTGGGACTGCCAATCTCTTGATAATGCCCTAATTTCCTATTAGGCTAATTTCTAGACTCAAGTCTTCTTTCTCAAGAGAGACCCAAGTCATAAAAAGGCTAATTAGTGTTTGCAACCACTAATTATGGCAATAGAAACCCTAAATTAGCCTAAATAGCTAACACCCATTAATTTCTCAAACTTAATTTCAAAAACCCATTACATACCCACACTAGGGTTGAGCCACAACCCTAGCTTAATGGGTCTAGCTACTCATAATTAAAGATGAAAACAATGATAGAGAAGAAGAAGAACCCATTTAATTGATTCCTAACAATGAAATTGAAGTTTCAATGTTAAAAATAGAAGAACAAAGCTAGAAAGACGAAAACCCTAAAATATTCACGTGCTCTCTACTTCAGTAATTACAAGATGTGTAAAGAAATTACAAAATATTCTATTTATCGTCTGCCAAATTTTCGGACAAAAATGCCCCTGCGAGACCACCGCGGACCGCGAAAACATGACCGAGGTCCGCGAAAATAACTGGGTTGCTGAGTTGCTAGGCTTCTGATAAGGCTCGACCGCAGACCGCGAAATAAGGATCACGGACCGCGGTGAGCTAGAAGTGAGCCACCGCAGACCGCAAAATGAGGACCGCGGCCGCGGTGCAAGTTTGCCTTGCTTGCACCCTCTCTGGATCATGCCACCGCGGACCGCGACTGCGGTGGAAACTTGCCTTGCTTGCAGCCTCTCTAGAATTCCACTGTGGACCGCGAAATGAGGACCACGGCCGCGGTGGAAACTTGCCTTGCTTGCAACCTCTTTGGATCATGCCACCGCGGACCGCAAAATGAGGATCGCGGCCGCAGTGGCCTTTTGCCTGATCATTTTTGTTGTCTTTGATCCTTGTGCCGGATTCACTCCTATTTTGAGCATATTTTAGACTGATTGTCTTCATTTCTGGTTCAATCCTGCAACAAGCACAACATATAAGCTTTCGAGGCCACTTTGTGTACAATTATATCTAAAACTCATGTATAGAGGAACGGAAAACGAGGCAAAAATCCAAGTTATCAGTTCTCTACTGTAGAATTGCATGAGAGTATGATGCTCATCATAATCTCCCCCTCTACAAGGATGTGTTGGATCTACTGGAGGGCACACAGGTAAATATGTACCTAAACTTACTTGGTATAGATTAACTTAGTGTTGCGCATACTCGCGTTTTATGTTCTTATTTGATAGTTCATATGGACGCTATACAACGACGACTTGATAGGTGGCCTGCCAAATTATTGCTCGGTCAGCCGACTGATTTGGAGCACTTTCGTCCTACTGATATGCCTCGATATTGTGGAGCATCATGCCACGGAGCGGGTACTTCGCCATTTTGTCCGTTTGTAGTATGTACCGAGGAGGCCTACATGGGAGCCTACACATTATCAGAGGGATGATCGTTCCAGGGCGGACGACACATTTATAGCATGGGTAGCGACGCAGGTCCATACTTGGGAGCAGCGAGCTCACCTGATTCCGCCCCCACCTACACAGATCCAGGCGGAGACTATCCATATGCATACATCCTGGTACTGTCGCGTTACCTGAATTTTTGTCGGGAATCCCATTCATCAGGCTGGCGGTCGGTACGTTCCATACGCCAGGTGGCACGAGGCCCTAGTATGTTTTATGTTATTATTAATTATATAACTGTAACTTAGTGCACTTAGTACAATATATGTAGTTTATATTTTATACATTCTGCAGGCTATTGGACTATATACAGTCTATCAGATGGGACTTCAGATGCAGGAGCATGTCGGCGATCCTGCGGCCGCTTTGCATGATTAAGGACGGTGATTTCTAGAGGTGGCTGCCCGTAGAATGCAGCGAGCCCGAGAGGATCAGCACTTGGGACACGAGCCTGATTATGTGGAGCCAGGGCAGTACCAGCAAGGCAGGGGTGCCGCACAAGGTGGTGGTGCCCGACGAGGTGGTGGTTCCCAACGAGGTGGGGGTACCAGACGAGGTTGTGGGCGGAGAGGAGGTGGTCCCCAGCAAGGGGGCGTTGAGGCCCCTGCTGATGATGTTGCTTCTGATCTGTCGGGTGGCTTATATGAGACGGACATGCCTTCATACAGCCTTGGGATGCATCTCACTTCAGGGACTTCGCAGGTGACCCCGTCAGGTCCATTATTGACCACAGGCATGGACCTTGCTGAAGTGGATTGGGATACATACTTCCGAGGCCCATCTACCGCTGATGAGGATCGTCCGACCCGAGATTTGCATAGTGGGCGCCGACTGAGTTATGGCTCATCACCACAGGCGCAGTTATGGTTTTATTAGTATTGAATTAAATTTTTTTTTATTCTTCTCATTTATTTTCCTTAACTTTATTAATTTCCTTTTTAAGGCTTTATCCCCGCCTGTTACGGAGGCCCCTTCGTGCGATGTTAACATGGCTGCGACAGATGATTACATTCAGGATCCCGACGAGACCATGGTAAGACAATTTAAATTCTTTTGACTTAATATGTATTTTCCTATACTGAGATGACTAATCTTTTCTAGGTTTCTGTTGATGACCATCCTGCAGCGCATCCGACTATAAAGAGGTGACTTGATGATGATGATCCTGATAGCATACCCCGGGCGGGATGGGATGCGCCTCAGGCCAGCGGCTGCGTTGAATCACACCGGATGCGGGACATATTGATTTTCTTTCCTTTTTTTCTGTATTTGATGTAAATAATATTTTATGTAAATAATAACAAAATTTTTTATGTTTGTATAATATGCGCATGACTTGTTTAGTTCCTCGTTTATTATTTAGTTTAATACTACAACACAAACACAAACATTAAAACTTAACATAATTAAAATTCAGTACAATTAATAAAAATACATGACAAGGGAAACACAAAAATATAGTAGTACACTAAACACATACATGTCAATGTTTAGTCACTGCTGCCCATTATTCTCTGCTCCAACCACTTACACTGTTCTTCCAGCCTATTTTTTTCTTCTTCCACCTCTTTTAGTTTCGCCTCCACCTCCTCAAGTTCTCGTTTATGTTGTGTTTCACGTTCCCACTGTTTTAAACACAAATTATGAATATGTTGCAAAGATTCTTTGTAGCATTCCTAATAACAGGGTTCATCAACCCATACCTCAAAATTGCAAATAGGTTCGTCGGGAACCTTATAAAACTTGTTCATACAGTGACAGTAGCAGCGTCAAACTTCACCATTATCCCAACAACTATTCATCATGCATTTTTTGCCGCACTCGCACCTTGGTACATAAAGACGTTCAGCCATTTGTGACAACGTTAAACAAAACCTTGCTTTTCTTGAAAGATTTGCTATTATTTATTGTTGAGCGCAGAAAAAGTTGTTTCGTACCCGTCAGAAGGAGCTCGTTATTTATAGGCAAGGCAACACATATAACATAGTGTTTAACTGCAGTATATATGCACATAACGTAGTATATAACCGCGCTATGTTTTGTGTGTTAAAGATTCTGACGGGTACAAAATAGCTTTTTGTCAGTTGGGCAGATTTTTTCAGTTCGACAAGACAACATACATAACGTAGTATTTAACCGCGCTATATATACACAAACCGTAGTATTTAAACACGCTATATATACACATAACTTAGTATATAGTCGTCCTATGCTTTGCGTGTTAAAGATTCTGTCGGATACAAAACAACTTTTTTTCAGTTGGGCAACTTTTTTAGTTTGACAAGACAACCCATACACAAATTTTTACTATAATTTTTTTTACTGTAAATTTTTTTTCTATAGTTTTTTTTTACTATAATTTGTTTTAATTATCATTTAAAAACTGAAATGGAAGAGTTCAACTCATAATTAACAAACATAATTTTATAAATCTTGCAACATAAACAAAATAACTAATTATTACAATATAAACTCATTGATAGTTAGGCACACTAGAAGAACACTCACCACGAGCTTGATTACTATTGCCACCCAAACCAGCCGAAGGACATTTTCGACGGTCGTGTCCTGTTTGCAAGCATATACCACATTTGCGCGCATAAATGGTATCACTAACATCCATTTGGTTCCGTATACGCGTTCTCTTCTGCACCTGTATTCGACGCAAATAGGACTTGTTAAACACAATTTTAAATGGTTCTGGCGGCCAATAATGCTCAGCACCCACTGGCTGCATCTGCCCACTATAGGTGTTTAGGTACTTGGCAACACTATATTGTTGATCAACTTATTTGGTTATACCTAAACCAACATGTTGAAAGAATTTGATGGCATGTGGGAAAGGCATGTGGTATATGGAACATTTCCCACAAGAGCATAACCTTGTAGATTCATTTACAGTATGTACATTATTCCCACTATTTTGATGGATAGCGGTGCAAACTTGAAAAACATTTCTTTCGTTATCATACTGCAAAAATGAATGCCAATGTGCTCGACGCCTGTATTTCTCAAATCTCTTCATTAGCACATGCATAAATTCAACACCCCTTTCCATCAATGACGTTGCAACTGCAGACCTTTCAACAAACCTCTCCACCATCTGCTTGAATGACATCCGCACCATGGCAGTGACAGGCAATCCTTTTGCCGACTTCAATAACCCGTTGAAAGACTCTCACACAATTGTAGTCAGAATTCCCCATCGTCTGCCACCATCCGCATGCAAAGTCCACTTTTCAGGGTGATGTCGCAGTAACCAACGACAGGCTGCCTCGTCTTCGTGCCTGATAGATTCCATGTGCCTCCGAAATTTATGCTGTTGGTGGTCTGTTGCTGCCATCCACATCAAATCATGCAGATCCTTGTTGGGATATGCCTTCTGGAAATTGGCCTTAAAGTGCCTCACACAGTAATGGTGGTAGGCATAAGGTTCTTGCCATGCAGGCGAGTTCTCCAAAAAACTTAAGATACCATAGTGCCGATAAGATATTAGACAAATACTGGAACGCTGTTTGACAATGTGCTCTTTCAAATGGTTTAAAAACAGCATCCACGTATCTTGGCTTTCATTGGCACAAACAACAAAAGCTAGAGAAAATATCTATCCATTAGCATATATTGCAACGGCTATCAACAACTTGATATCGTACTTTCCATAGACATGAGTGTCGTCTATGGATATTACGGGCCGACAATGCGCAAAACCATCAATTGCTGGTTTAAACGCCCAGAACACGTAATTGAATATATATATTCTAGTTTTCCCGGACTCTGCTCAAGCTTCCATTCAACAACCGTCCAGGGATTAAAGTGCTGCAATGCGGCCATGTACTTGGGTAACGCTGCAAATGACTTATCTCAGTTACCATAGACAATTTCAAATGCTCGTTTGCACGCGAGATATGCCTTTCTTTTGGTAATGGTATGGCCATATTCCTGGGGGACTGATGTAATGCACTCTTTGACTTTATACCTTATGGACTCTTCAAGGTGTGGAATAAGGATAAGAGAAATCAAGTCAATATCCAAGTTGAAGTGATTCCCGTTGAATGTGTCCATTTCCCATGTGTGGGTGGGAATGTATTTACCCACTTTACACAGACCTGTCTTCTTCTTGCTCGCACGCAACATCCAATGAAATGTTCAAAACCACCTGAGACAAACAACCTTGTATACATACAGGATTGACTCCCATACCTGCATCTCACGACACTCTTTTATGTTGTGCATTTTACAAGCCGTGCTTACGTGCGCTTTATCAGGAAAAAGCATGCCCTTTTCCAGCACCATTGGTCGAAACTCATCCCACATTGCTGTCCGAATTTCATCAAAATCCCTTGTGAGAGCTTCCACATCTTGCATGCTTTGAAAGTTATCAATGTAAGGAATCTCCCTTGAATGAAACGACACTTGGGACTCATATACTCTTCGTCTAGGGGGAAGGAGGTGGAGCATACTCCCTCATCAAATCAGGTCCTTCATTCTCATCCTCCTCATCACCATCCTCACGAGGGAAGGGTGTCTCGTCTCCGGATTTCTCGGTATTGTTGTCGTAATCAGTGTTCTCTTCCTCACTCTGTGCATCTACCAGATCCTGATTTAATACATCGTCTTTGGGCAATCGAGTGAGGACATGTGGTTTAACTTGCTCGTTTTCACTGCACAACCAACAAAATAATAAGCTACTGAAATTAATAAATACTTTCCATATAGCTGTATCACTTCACTTACAAGTCATAATGTGATGAAATTCCATGATGGACATTTTCATGTTGGTGATGACTCCCGGATGGACCACCATGATCCAACACACCAAAACTAGGGATATTCCAACTATGCGTGGGTTCATAACTTGTAAAATTCATATCCGGCTGATACCCCCTGTGGAATATATGAGCGTTAATACAAATTCAATACAACAAAAATATACATCGTAACACAAAGAAAAATTGAAGTTTACCACTCGTCTTGTGAATTATGTAAAGCAGGAGAGAAATTATTTCATCGCTGCTCATTCGCTGGCGTTAATAAGTTTAAATCAAGGCAAACTCTTTCATCCGGAACCTATCCAGCAAAAATTGCTCCAGAATAACCCCCTGTTGACTGGGCGTTATCCCTACTATGCGCAACCCCATCGTTGGGAACGTCTTCGACCTTGACGTACATATCCAACATTTGGATTACAAGAAATTCCCGGTATTCATCTGGGGTCCTCAGAAAATCCCTCAAAGTTTCATCGTTGTCGAGGTTAAACTCCGAGTAAAAAGAAACCCCTTGCAGAGTGACAGAATACGGATATCTTCCGATTACTTTAAGTTTCACTGAACATTTACTCACACTCATTTTTTTGCATAACAACGATACCAATGTATCGTACTACATTGTAAGTGGCAGTTTAACATGACACTGTGGAGATAAACTGTACCTCACAGAGTTATTCTCCATCACAACCTCACCCCCCAATATAATGAAACTCTTATTCTTCGCTCTTCAGACATTATGAAGAAATGCTTGAGAATTTAAGAAGAAGCAAAGTTTGAACGGGAGTTAGAATATTTTTTGAATGGATTTTCATAAAATCCTAACCCCTTTATATAAGGAAATGGCTTGAAATTTTTGATGTATAGCACGGTTATTTCGTGCGCTATATAGGTATAGCACGGTTATTTCATGCGCTATACCTTTTTGTCAGATGGTGTCAGCATAGCACGGAAAAAAACATGCGCTTGCATGTATAACGCGGTAATAAACCGCGCTATACCCTAACGGCTATAACACCGTTAAGGTATAGCGCGGTGTATTACCGCGTTATACATAGTTTGGTCCCTCTTTTTTTCCACTTATTAACGTCACACTTGTCCAAAAACCCAATAATTGGGTTCCAGACTCCCAAATGGATTATATATGTAATAGGAGACACGACTATCATAATCATATTGATTTTATCTAATTTATGTGATATACGATGGGGCGAAGCTACATAGCAGATGGTCACCGTTCCTCGAAAACTTATACTGTGTATATAAATAAATATTAGATTTTAGAAATATATAACATATTGTTACATCCCGTACTTTAATATTAGGATAAGTCGTAGTAATTCATATGATCTTGAAGGGATTAAGACCATTAATGAGATTATAGACGATTTGTGACTATGTTATTGTAAGACCCGTAAGTTTAACAACCTTGATACCGTTATATATATTTGATATGGTATTTTGAGTGGAACATTTTGTAAAAAAGTTTGAAAAATATGATTTTATATAGTTATTAATATTACCACTTTCGAATATGCGTTAAAGTATACACATAATATGAGGAAGAATATGAGATTTTCTTTATTGTAAATATGAAAATTATTTTCTCACAAGAAAAGAAGGTTATCTTTTTACCATTTTAAAAATTAAGCATACGTAAATTTGTACTCTTTATATGAGATTAGGAAAATTAGAAGTTGAGAAAATATATGCATTTTTACTTGGACATTATAATAAAATAATAGTGTATGTATTAATTTTATATGGTACCATGCTTTATTAATATTTTAATACTTTAATAGCAGTACTTTAGGATGAGGACAATACTATTTTCGAGGTTATAAGTATTTGTGATATTTATAACAAGTGATAAGTAAAGTCGTGAAGGTGAGAGGGTAGACGAGTTGAAGAAAATGAGGTTGGTCGCAGTTAGACATTTGGAGATAAAATACGGTCCAAGTTATAATGCCCGATATTTATGGACTAGTAATATAACACATGACCATGATAGTAAGATGTATAAAGTGTGAGTAATATTTTAAAGAATTTGAGATAATTCTTAATTATATGGGTAATTGGTTAATGAAAAATTAACTAGTTAATTAAGAATTGATCTGTGATTAATTAAGGCTTTTGGATAAAGCCAAAAACGTGGCAGCACCCCTTAACATTAAAATGACTCTTAAAATACTTGCATAGATGTCACATTTTGGAGGATTAAAGTGAGTTAGTCATCCTCTAAGTGGGCCACATCCACTAAAAACTTTTCACAATTAGAAAGATGTTAACATGCCATCTTTCTATGAGTTTCAAAAGGCAAAAATTTGAGCTTCTTCAGATATGAATTCACTATGGGTTTCTAAAGTGTTAAACGTGAGTTCTTCAATATGAATTCATGTGTGTGCCTTATAAATCAAATGGAATCTCTTGCGTAAGTAGAGCAGGCTGATCGTGAGTATGTAAGAAAGCAAAACAATTCCATAACAAATTCTAAGAGAATTAGTTCAGGTATGTTAAGGCTAATCCTTCCTTCTTTTAGCATTACCCAAGTAACGATACGTAAACGTAATGCTATTCCGTAAGTGGTTCTACTCTTAGCAGTTAAGGATGTCTATGTTATTCATTCCTGTAAAGTTGATATTCAAGCATGTCTAAGTATGTTCCTAAGTATTTATTGAGGTGTTTGATAAAGATGTTAATGTATAGTGATACATGCATCTTTATTTACCATCGTCCTACGGCCGGTCAGGCAGACATGCATCTTCATTTACCGCTGAGCTAGGGCCGGTCGGGCAGACATGCATCTTCATTTACCACCGAGCTACGACCGGTCGAGAAGTCACACATTTACCACCAGGTACGGCCAGTCGGGCAGTTACCACCGGTTGGGCAATTATGTATCATTATTTACCACCGATTGAGCAGTTACGCATTTACCACCGAGCTACGACTAGTCGTTCAGTTACCACTGGTCAGTTGGGAAGTTATGCATCATAAAGATATGGATAATAGTCTCAAAGAGAAGTATTATATATATAACTTAATAAGTATGCATATACAGTGGCACTTCATAGATCCAAGTTGATTCTTATATGTTTTTAATTGATGTTGAATTAATACTATGTTTCAATTCCACCTTACATACTCGGTACATTATTCGTATTGACAGACTTTTGTTAGAGACGCTGCGTTCATACCTGCAGGTATATATAATCAGTTTGACGAGCCCTCATAGTAGTCGAGGTTAGCATTCAACGAAGGATCGGTAAGAATCCACCTCATTTGGAGTGCAGCTGAGTCTATGAGTCATCGTGCCAGAGTTTTGCTACAGTCTTATGGGTGGGCCTGTGCCCTGTCCTGTTTGATGTCTAATACTCTTAGAGGCTTTGTAGACAGATGTTTATTTTGTACAGTATGTCAGAGGCCTTGACGGCCCATGTGTATTCATGTTTTAAGAACGATGGCTCATTGATACAATGTTTGCTCACTTATAGTTATACATTACGAGTTGTGGCCATGTTGGTCCATGATAGTTAAAAGTAAATAAAGAGTTATAGAGTGATTCGCTCGGTCCAGTACGACGCCGGGTGCCAGCCACGCCTCCCCAAGTTTGGGGTGTGACAAAGTGGTATCAAAGTGGGTCGTATCCTAGGAGGTCTACAAAGTCGTGCCTAGTAGAGTCTCACTTATGGGTGTGTTACGTGCCACATTTATAATTAAGAGGCTGTAAGGCATTTAGGAAATGTTACCCTTCTTTTGTTTCCAGATCGTGCAATAGAGTTGAGTCGTAAGAAGTCAGTATGAAGCTTTCGCCAGATTTTGTATGCACCAGAGGTGCAGGTATCACATTAGAGCTTTAAGACGTAATTTTCACCTATGTGGAAGTAAAGTTATGAAAGAAACAGAAGATACGATGCGGGATTGAAAAGTAAGTAAGGTAAAAGTGATAAATATACGAGATACTCAAGCATAAAAGGTTGTGAATAGTCGAGACTTCAGATATAGTTTGGATTTTAGTTTAATTTACAGAGGAGACCCTAGTGAAAATTTTGTAAATCTCTAAGAGTTAACATTCGAGGACGAATGTTCTAAAAGGGGGAATTATGTTACATCCCGTACTTTAATATTAGGATAAGTCGTAGTAATCTATATGAACTTGAAGGGATTAAGACTATTCATGAGATTATAGACGATTTATAACTATGTTATTGTAAGACCCCATAAGTTTAACAACCTTGATACCGTTATATACATTTGATATGGTATTTTGAGTGGAACATTTTTGTAAAAAAGTTTGAAAAATATGATTTCATATAGTTATTAATATTACTAATTTCGAATATGCTTTAAATTATACACATAATATGAGGAAGATTATAAGATTTTCTTTATTGTAAATATGGAAATTATTTTCTCACAAGAAAAGAAGGTTATCTTTTTACCATTTTTAAGAATTAAGCGTACGAAAATTTGTACTCTTTATATGAGATTAGGAAAATTAGAAGTTGAGAAAATATATGCATTTTTACATGGACGTTTTAAAGAAATAATAATGTATGCATTAATTTTATATAGTACCATGCTTTATTAATGTTTTTATACTTTAGTAGTAGTACTTTAGGATGTCAAGACTATTTCGAGATTATAAGTATTTATGATATTTTAACAAGGGATAAGTAAATTCATGAAGGTGAGAGGGTAAACGAGTTGAAGAAAATGAGACTGGTCAAAGTTTGACATTTGATAAAATACGGTCTAATGCCAGATATTTATGGACTAGTAGTATACCACATGACCATGATAGTAAGATGTATAAAGTGTGAGTAATAATTTAAGTAATTTGAGATAATTTTTAATTATGTGGGTAATTGATTAATTATTGCTTAATGGGAAATTAACTAGTTAATTAAGACTTGGTGAGTGATTAATTAAGGCTTTTGGATAAAGCCAAAAGCGTGGCAGCACCCCTTAATATTAAAATGACTCTTAAAATACTTGCATAGATATCACATTTTGGAGGAGTAAAGTGGCTTATATCCTGTTTGGCCAAGTTTCTCAAAGTTCAAAAGCACTTTTTTTCAAAAGCCCTTTTTTTTCTTTCTAAATTTGAAGTGTTTGGCCAAGTTTTTAGGAGAAAGAAAGCGCTTCTGAGGAGAAGCAGAAGCAGTCTTGGAGAAGTAGAAAAAAGTAGCTTCTTCCCAGAAGCACTTTTTTGAGAAGTACTTTTGAGAAAAAATTACACTTATAAGAACTTTTTAAAAGCTTGGCCAAATATTAATTGCTGCTTAGAAGTACTTTTTAATTTATTTAGCCAAACACAAAATGCTTCTCCCCAAAAGTACTTTTGAAAAAAAGCACTTCTCAAAATAAGCTGATCTTTTCAGCTTGGCCAAAACGGGCTATTAGTCATACTTTAAGTGGGCCACATCCACTAAAGAATTTTTACAATTAGAAAGATGTTAACATGCCATCTTTCTATGAGTTTCAAAAAGCTAAAATGATAGCTTCTTCAAATATGAATTCACCATGGGTTTCTAAAGGCTTAAAGCGTGAGTTATTCAATATGAATTCATGTGTGTGCCTTATAAATCAAATGGAATCTCTTGTGTAAGTAGAGCGGGCTGATTGTGAGTAAGTAAGAAAGCAAAACAATTCCATACCAAATTCTAAGAGAATCGGTTCAGGTATGTTAAGGCTAATCCTTCCTTCTTTTGGCATGACTCAAGTAACGATACGTAAACATAATGTTATTCCATAAGTGGTTCTACTCTTAGCATTTAAGGATGTCTATGTTATTCATTCATGTAAAGGTGATATTCAAGCATGTCTAACTATGTTCCTAAGTCTTTATTGAGGTATTTGGAAAAGATGTTAATGTTCATAATATAGTGATACATGCATCTTCATTTACCACCGTGCTACAACCGGTTGGGCAGACATGCATCTTCATTTACCACCGAGCTACGGTCGGCCGGGCAGACATGCATCTTCAGTTACCACCGAGATGTTTCCGGTCGGGCAGTCATGCATTTATCACCGGATTACGACCGGTCGGGCAGTTACCACCGGTTGGGCAGTTATGTATTATTATTTATCACTAGTTGAGAAGTTATGCATTTACCACAGAGCTACGGCCGGTCGGGCAGTTACCACTGATCAGTTGGACAATGATGCATCATAAAGATATGGATAATAGTCTAAAAAAGAAGCATTATATATCTAAATATAATAAGTATGCATATACATTGGAACTTCAGTGATTCAGGTTGATTCTTATATGTCTTTAATTAATGTTGACTTATTTTTATGTTTCAGTTCCGCCTTACATACTCGGTACATTAATCGCACTGACGTCCTTTTGTCGGGGACGGTGCATTCATGCTTGCAGGTATAGATAATCAGTTTGACGAGTCCTCATAGTAGATGAGGTTAGCATTCAACGAAGGATCGGTAAAACTCCACCTTATTCGGAGTGCAGCCGAATATATGAGTCATCGTGTCAGAGTTTTGCTACAGTCTTATGGGTAGGCCAATGCTCTGTCCTGTTTGATGTCTAATATCTTAGAGGATTTTTAGACAGAACGATGGTTCATTGATACAGTGTTTGCTCACTTATAGTTATACATTACGAGTTGTGTCCATGTTGAACCATGATAGTTAGAAGAAAAAAAAAGTTACAAAAGGTTCGCTCGGGCCAGTACAGTGCCAGGTGCCAGCCACACCTCCCCAGGTTTGGGGCGTGACACA
Source organism: Nicotiana knightiana (assembly GCA_005239525.1). Lineage (NCBI taxonomy): Eukaryota > Viridiplantae > Streptophyta > Magnoliopsida > Solanales > Solanaceae > Nicotiana > Nicotiana knightiana. The sequence continues at coordinate 2,764 of ML428940.1, read as the reverse complement.
TATATTTAACATATTTTATTGAGATTTTTTTACTTCTTTCAAGTTTGAACACCCTAGATGAAATTTCTTGTTTAGCCATTGTAAAGACTCTTAGGGCTCGTTTGGTATGAGGGATAAGGAATAATTAGTCCCGAAATTAAATTTAAGAAGAGTTTATGTCATGTTTGGTTGTAGAAAATCGCGGTTTAATTAATCCCGATATTAGTTATCCATGGATTGTAGTGTTTTTTATCCTCATGAAAAGATGGAATAACTAATCCCGGGATGTCACGACCCGAAATCCCACCTTCAGGCCGTGATGGAGTCTAACATTGAATCCGTTAAACAAGCCACGTTACTAGTTATTCCGATTTATTCCTTTGCTATTTAGAATTTTAAAAGTGACTTATAAGAACAAATAGAAATGAGAATGCGGAAGGTAAGAAATTCAACAAACTAAAATAATAAGTCTTACAATAATTTCCTTAAACATGCCCCCAGAACTGGTTTCACAGTTTCACGAACAGTCTAAGATTTTGCTAAATACAATGGTTTGAAACAAGTAAATGCAAATGTCTTGGAACTACTGAAATGAGACAGAAAATGAGAGAAAAGAGTAGGAGGTGACGCCAAGGCCCACGAACGTCTACGGGACTACCTCGATGTCTCCTATGAGGACTGAAGGGTACTCCCTCTGTCAGTGTCCACTTGGTGCGGCTGCGTAATCTGCACAACATAAAGAAGTGCAGGTGTAGCATCAGTACAACCGACCCCATGTACTGAGTAACTGCCGAGCCTAATCGGCGAAGTAGTGACGAGGCTAGGACACGACAAATAATAAACACCTGTGCAATTCTATAATATGTAATAGAAATGATGGCAGGAAGTAAATAGTTAAATACAAATACGAGGAGGACATGCTAGGGTACAAAAGGGAGGAACACTTATTGAGTAATAGAACATGACCACCGACTAGCATCAAAATAATAACAGGGAACAAACAAGTGCACGGCATCACCCTTCGTGCTTTACTCTCGTCCTCACCAAAACAAGTGCACGACATCACCCTTCGTGTTTTACTCTCATTCTCACCAAAACAAGTGCACGACATCACCCTTCGTGCTTTTACTTCACAATATCATGGCACGACATTACCCTTCATGCATTATCTCTCATATTATGGCACGACATCACCCTTCGTGCTTTTAAAATCACAATATGGCACGACATTAACCTTCATACTTTTAAATATAAGTTATGGCACGACATCACCTTTCGTGCTTTACACTCTTCCTCACTCAACAATAGCCAGTACACAATTTGGTAAGGAAGAACCACAATACAGACCATAATTTTTACAACATCCCGGCAAGGGAACAATAACAGAAATATCACCGTTCCGGCAAGGGACATATCTATAACCAATATCGATGAACATACAACATAACCAAATAATTCTCAACCAGACCACTAATCAAAAGTGTTCACAACCAAGTACTTCCAACAATTGGATAATCTTCAAAATGAAATCTACTTCATAACACAATGGATATCAACGAAAAACACATATACTATATGTTGTGACTCACGGGCATGCTTGACAACAAGGTATAGGTACCCATCACCTCACCTATACATTGAACATGATAATAACACGTAGCACATATGATTTAACACCTATTTCCTCAAGCTAAGATTAGGACAAACACTTACCTCGACTTCAAGAATCCAAATCAAGCCTCTAGCACTGCTTTCCCTCTCGAATCCAACTTTGAAACGATAGTATCTAGACATAATCGACTCAACAATATCAATAATGACTCAATAATTCTATCCCAAAGCCTAATTATGCATTTCCCATCATTCTTCCAAAAATACCAAAATTCGACCCCGGGCCCACTTGGTCCAAACCCGAGGTTCGGACCAAAACCCGATCATCCATTCCCCCACGAGCCCGAATATAAAATTTGTTTTGAAATCCGACCCCTAAACGAGGTTGAACTCCAAAAAAATCCAAAAGCCCTAACCCTACCCAAAACCTTCAATTTCTACCTTTTAATCCATGATTTTAGGCCTAGAATCTAATAATAGTTGATGAAAATGAAAGAAAGCGGAGTTAAGAACACTTACCTATGAAGTTATGGAGGAAAAGTCTCCAAAGAATCGCCCAAGAAGAGTGGAGAAGAAGAAGTTTGGAAAAAAATGGGTTTAATCCCGTAACTATGCTGTTTTTAGGCTTTTGAAATGACTGGACGAAACAAGCATATGCGATCGCGAAGAGAGGGCTGCGATCGCATAGAGGTCTGCTTCTAATGCACCGCGATTGCGAACAGGGACCTGCGATCGCACAACTCAAGGAGCCCTACCTATGCGATCGCGAAGGAGTCTATGCGATCGCACAGGGTACCTAGCCATCCCCCACCCGGATCTCCTATACCCTTATGCGATCGCGGACAGTTCTATGCGATCGCATAGAGGAAACTGACCTCCCCCCCCCCCCCCTTAAAGCTATGCGATCGCAGCTAACCCTATGCGATCGCATAGAGCAAGACATCAGACACCAGCAACAACCTATTTACACCAGATTTTTCAACCTTTTAGTACCCCGACACCTACCCGAAACTCACCCGAGCCCTCAGAGCTCAAAACCAAATATACACACGACTTCACAATCATCCTACTAACTTATTCGAGTAACTAAACCACCAAAATAACATTAAAGACCATGAATTAAACTCAAAAATCCATAGAATTTCCTCAAACTTCATAGACTATCAAATTTTCC
>ML428938.1:0-22973 GCA_005239525.1 Nicotiana knightiana | reverse complement strand
TATATATATATATATATATATATATATATATATATATATATATATATACACGTATATAATGCCATATGGTCATGCATGTATAGATGAATATAATGCATGAGAAGTACGCCAATAAAATCTCTCAGAACGTCATAAGACCATTATATCTCTGATTAATATCATAAAACAAACTTTATCAACTTACATATTTTGTAAGACCCATGAACATACAATAGAACAATAATACATATGGGAATTCAAGAACATAGGCATCTCTAATACTTCTATGAATAGAGTCATTTATGGAAGTTGTGCATTTTCTCATTTCTTTCATGTCGTATAGATCATGCCAAAAAGAAAGAAGGAATAGCCTTAACATACCTGAACCGATTCTCTTGACAATCCCTATAACACCGTTGATTGTGACAATGCGTAACGGTGGATCGAAGTAGGAAAAAATCCGTATGATATTCTTGAGAAAGATTATACCGGCTTCTTTAGAATCATGTTGCTAAGATGCTTAAGGAATTTTCTTGCTTGAGTTCTTAAATTCTTGAATTCTTGCGTGAATATCCATTGACTAACATTCTGATATAAGACATTTCTTTAAGAATGGATATGTAAGACCTTTCTTTAAGAATAAAATAGATATGTGACTCACGTTCTTAAGCATGAAAAATCCCACATCTCTACTCTTGACACCTAATATAATGACTTAAGAGTCACAATTCATGGGGTGGCTTAATGCCACGTGGGTGGTTATCCATTTTCAACAATAAACCATCAATTATCTTAATTAAGTGTTAATCTCCCACTAAAATTAATAATACCCGATTATTCACATAATTAAAAATTATCTCAAATTACTTAAAATACTACACACTTTTAATACACTTTATACATCTTACTATCATGGACATGTGGTACCTTGTATGGTACTAGTCCACAAATACCAGGTATTTTAGCTCGAGCCGTAGTTTATCCCAAAATGTCAAACTTCGACGAAACTCATTTTCATTGATTCACTTACCTTTTTACCTTCACGAATTTACTTATCACTTGTTTGAAGTAGCACAATACTTATAATACCAAAATAATCTCATTCCCGAACTTACGTCGATTAACTTACGACGAAATTTTAACATACAAAAAAATGCGGGATGTAACGGTTGTAAAGTGTGGGGTAAGTTTTCCACGTATATAGGGTTACTTAGGGATTTGAGCGTAGTGGTGATCATTGTTCGAGTTTTGGGGATTAGGAGTAGGTTGTGGTGCGTTTTGAGGAGTGTGGTAGGTGGTAGTTTGTGGGTACTGGGTCCGATGATGATGATTCTGTGGAGGAGTTGGTATTGGTGAAGGATTAGGATTTTGGGGAGGCGTGGCGTATTGATCCGGTGCGGGAGGATTTTATGGGTGCTGGATTTGTGTGTTTTGAGGAGGTATTGGGTTTTGGGCGTTTTGTTGGTTGATGTCGGGGACATTCAAGGTGAGGGAAAGGTTTTCCAAGTTCCGGAATTGCTCAAGTTCCCCTTGTAACTCCAATATTTTCTGCTCTACCGTAAAACCAAATCATTCTACGCCGGAGTACTCCCACCATCCAAAGTTTCGACATTCTCTGCATGTGTAGGTTGTCTTTCCTGATACCACTCATATCGTCCATCTTAGCTTTTCCTTTGTTCTTAGGATCACTTGGAGGAGGAGGAGGTGGAGGACCTCTAGATCTGGTATGATATGCCGGCGATGCCAGTATGCACGAACCAACCTTAGGGGATGAGAATAAACAAAGAAAAAAAGAAAAACAAAAGGTAAACAAGTCAGTAAGGAATATTAAAAGGATATTTGCAGTATTTAACACATATTGCGGAATTATAAGTTCGCGTCCTAATTTGGGGACCTCATTGTGCCCGAGGTAGGCCTAGCGACATATAGATTTTGGAGAAAACTCAATGCCGACAAATGCGTCATTTCATGAATATGATAAATAAACCAAATCTTTACTAAATCAATAATAATTATAAAGAGTCACTAGTGGAATTTGCCTTATTACAATCGAATCTAAAAAATAATCTAGAGAATAAGTAAAACATTATTCCCAATCTACTTGGTCCTAGAGGGGCCTTCTCTAAGCTTGGCCTTCTTAGCCCCATTAATCAGATTCACCAGTTCACGCACGTCCAACAATATATATGCCTTTGCTAGATGTCCTCCTTCATTGCCTTCTACATTCTGACAATCCGAGACCCTTTTCCTCAACTTTCCCTCAAGTTCCATCAAACCCTGCTCCAAATACTCCAACCTTTCTGTTGATTTAGTAGAGATTCCCCTCCATTCGTTGATTGCTTCCATGTCCACTTTATGTTGTTCCAAATGCCTGGCCTCAGATTCAAAAACCCTTTTGTGCAACCTCCTGTATTTGACTTGTGCCTCAGCAGCATCGTCTATGACCCTATTTCTCAAATCAATCCCTGGCTTGACCTCTCCTGCTATGTCATCGACCAACCATGATGGATAGAAGTACATGTGACCGGCATGATACCAATTTGGCTCGATAGTATCCTTCTCCACAACAATCCTTTGATGCCACATGTGCTGTGCCTCGAACTTGAATGGAATAGCATTCCATTGGAAGTCTGCTTTGTAATGAACCATTTTGGAAACTCGTTGTATGACCTGTTTCCTCCCAGCTTGCCTCATGACTCTGATAGGAGCATAAAGATAGATACTCCTTAATCCGATCAGCACTAGATGAGGAACATCTCTCGACTTGATGATGAATTCACTACCAGGGAACCACTCAAACATGTACTTTGTCATCAGTCAAATTGCTAAAGAAATGTACCCAACTCACAATGTTTCCTGGTTGTGCGAACCTGTCTGCGATAAAAGTCATTCTCTTCGGATGGTGATAAGCTATGTGGTCATTCCATGATCTCCGCAGGAACTATTGACGATATTCACCTCTTTGAAGGTGTTCCAACAGCCATATTTGCAGTAACAGATTGTAACCCTCAAAATGCCTATATCTTTTTTTGCAATGGTCTAAGGATCGGTACATCTCAGCTATGATCATTGGGACAATAGTGTAAGTATTCCCCTGGATTTCTTCCATTAGGGTCTTAATGACCATAGCTAGGCGAGTATGGATCCTTTCTCCTTCTATCGGGAATATCAATATCCCCAGAAAACAGACAATAAATACGAAGACCCAATGGTGAGTCCAGCCCAAAGAAGCGATGTCAAACTCATCATGATAAAGGCGATAGGACTTGCTGTGCCCATAACGCTCGTAAAGGAAATAAAATGGTATGTAAGATTTTTTCAGACTGGCTAACTCATCATTTTTCCTGAAAACCATCATCTTTAGAAAACTTCGAGAAGTACAATTTTTCGGTACCAACAAACCAGGGCTATCCCATGGGATCCCCGCAAAGCCTCCTATTTCCTCTAGAAGGGGAGTCATTTCTATATCACCAAAAAGTTAGACAACTCTCTTCTCATCCCAGAACATAGTAACGGCCTCAATCAGTACATTGTTTGGCTGGATATCTAACAAGGAAGGTAAATTCCCGAGGACTCTTTTCGCATGGTTTTTGTCACTTGGTGAGAGATTTTCCCACCAATCTAGAAACAAAGGTGGGATACTTCGAACCATGCCGAACCTGGGGACTTCGTGCCTTATTTCTGTAAAATAAATAAAGTTAGCCCTTTCCCCCTTCGTATTCGACTATATACACATTAATGATCAGCATATCAACACGTTTTCTCCAAATAATGCACATATCATGATTGTACCCATTGGGATTATGGAAATCCCGGTGGGCTTTGGACAAGGCTTGCCTTAGAGAGTTGTTACGCGGATAGCGTTCTAACCTATACTAGGTTTAGACATGATGCATGCACAGTTAATATTAGAGTGGGGTTTCTAGAAGAGTCTAGACCTGTATCCTTAAGTGGACAACTTGAGAGGTAAAGGCACAAAATCGTCGATTGCACCACTGATCGACTAGTTTTACCGCAAATAAGCCTTTCCAAATTTAAGAGAGTGATTTAGGAAGAGCGGACACTCATCAAGTGCCGCTACAATATTAATTATGCACGAGTGGAATATGATGTGGAGCATGCTTTATGAAAAGAGAAAACAACATGTTGTCAAGTATTTTCCATGACGAAGACAATAAATGCAGTATTAAATGGAACGTAAAAATATAAAAAGAAAGAAAAACAAGGAAGAAGTTAGTTCGCGCAATGTGAAAAAATTGTAATAAAGCAAGCGAAGGGTAAGGGTAGGGAGAGACATGATTTAAAAATGATTTGGAGCAAGTGAACATGACTAGAAAATAAGGAAAACGCACATTGTAACCTAATTAAGCAAATATTTGCATATTAATACGAACTCAAATAAATGGTAAAACGGGAAAAGGGTATACAGGTAGCAATAGATATTCATGTAACAACAAAATAATAAAAACATGCTTATCAGAGAAGACTAATTCATATAGACCAAGTTGGCTATGGTAAGAGCCTAAAAATATCCCCAGCAGAGTCGCTATGCTGTCGCGCCCCTTTTTCTCGCGAAATCGGGTTTCGACACGTGACAACTCTTTTAAGGAAGAGTGTTAAAAAAGAGAGTCGCCACCTAACGGGTTTGAGGTGCGCTAGGGAACCTACTTGCAAATACCTCTAGTTTAACCAGTTTGCGTCACCAAAGAACGGGTAAGGGCTCAAATTACCTCGAGGAGAAGGTGTTAGGCATTCCTCGAGGTTTCGGTCCCGACCGAACTTGAATTATATGAATTAGTCCAATTAAAGAGAAAAGACAAGAAGTTGGGCAAATAAACAAAATAATTGATTTTAAGATAAGATGAGGGGATCCTAAGTTTTTTTAGCCTAAAGGATCACCCCGTGCAACATAAATAATACTTCGTAACTCCCTCGAGATGGGGTCTTACTCGTATTTTTCAGCGGGCATAGACTATCATCTCCTGCTACCCGATTACTATCTTTAAGTTGTTACCTAAACCGCACTAATTGATTCTAAGTCGTACCTTATGAGTGCACTACCCTTCCCATGCCTAGGGTCCAGGAGTCGTTTGGACCTCTATTTGGGATGGTTCTAGACTTAACTTAGGTTTCTCAAAAATGATAAAACTAGGAGACATACAAAACAAGTTGGACTTTCATGTAAAAGCAAATAAGGGCTCAAGTTAGCCTCCACACTTAGGTTACAAATGCACGCAAACAAATTAGGCGTTTGACAGTTTCAACAATTAAAGTCGTTAGGCCCTATATACATGATTTCTATGTGATCTTTGATTTTGATCATGCAGGTAAAGCATAATTTCTAAGTGACTGCACCGTTGCTTACTGATTTTAAGTTATAGGAGGTTAAAACCTATAGACATACTATCTAGGTGATTTACTCAATATTTGGCAGTGATAAACACGATAGATATTCAGAATTACTTAGTTCGCTCCTATATGCATGCTTTCTAATAGTGGTAGCGAAACAGTGTTTTAAAGCCCAATTTTAGCACTTTAACACATGTGGGGATTACCCTATAGACATGATTTCTATCTCTGATGATTGAAACTGGTTTTGGTTCCTATAAGTATGTCTACTAAGTGAGCAACTATGACAACAACATATCAACCAATTAAAACCCTATATGCATGATTTCTAAAATGCAGATTTGTAGAACATAAATTAAGATGATCCTATGATCATAATGTCTAATGAATATGTTGTAATGCAAATTGAACATTGGTCACTTTATTTCCTATAGGAATGCTATCTAACATCTAGAAGCATACTAGGTTAGACAGATTGAACACCTATAGGCAGGTTATCTAACACACACAGTAGCATAACATATTTGAGCAAGGTAAACACCTATAGGCAGGATATCTAACACACACGATAGTAGAACATATTTGAGCAAAGTAAACATCTATAGGCAGGTTATCTAACACACACAATAGTAGAACATATTTGAGCAAAGTAAACACCTATAGGCAGGATTTCTATCCCTTTCATACAAATGTTAAAATAAACCCACTTTCCCAATTTGTACTAACACCCCAATTGTTATTACAACATTATTACAGACCGAATGAATGGAATGAATCACATAGTAAAAAATAGCTATAGTGAGCCTACAGCAGGCCCAAAGTATACCTAGCCTGGCAAGGCCTTCATTCTCATGTCCATACAGTTTCACAACAGCCCAGAACAAATCTCCTTTTTTACACAGAACAGACCACATCCAACAACCATAGTTTGAACAAAAGTTCCAAAAATAACCATTTACACCAATCAACAGGTTTATCCAGTAAGTGAGAAGTGAGGCAGAGTTTGAGCAATTAGGGAAAAGTGGTAGAGAAACCTAGACCCTAGCGTGTTAGAGTTCCCAAGGGCTTCAAGAGTCCAAGGTAGTGCTCACACTAGGGAGGTTGACAAAGGAGACTTAGAGAAGGGCTTTGGCTTTCAGCCAGCCCCAGAATTAAACAAGAAACAACCAATGAAAAATAATAGTAGGGTAATAGGTTTTGAAAGCATTTACTAGCTTGTAAGATATTCACATAATGAATTCCAAAGAAAAACAATTTAACACACTGGACAGGGTGGCCTATGACAAGGAACAAGGAGCCTGGGATGGCAAGTTAACATACAATGGTATTAGGCTATCGAAACCAAACAATGCAATTGAATTAGGACTAAAGGGGTCAGATCATGCTAACCTAGGTTTAAACAGTATAACACAAACATGATTATGTATCATGGAGGGTATTAAATCAAAGGAGATTAGTTTCAAAAGATCACAATTCATTAAGGGTATAGGTTGGGCATAACAGAAGTTCATAGGGTGATAACCATAGTCATAGAAGCATATAACATTCAGATTAAAGGTATATTAAGCAAGTTAGGGCATACTAATAATACCAATTAGTCGTTAGAAGTTCAGAATTGGGCAAGGAACATGGTTTAAACCATATAGTCATCATAAGTTAAACTAAGCATGCTTCATTGTGTCTAAATTAATTAGGCTAAGTGCAGAACATCACTAAGCTAGTAAGCAGAATTAGGAAGAAAAGAGTCAAAGAGATGCATTAGATCATGCAGTTTCAGAAAACATGCTTAACATAATAGAGTAAACATTACAAAGGTTTAGAAACTAATCAGTGATTATTCGATAAACAAGAAAAAATTGCAGTAAGGGACCCAGAATCCTGAATGTGCCAAGTTCCAATGGTTTCGAGAACCCAGGCAATGCTTACACCCTAAGAGAGGTCAAGAGGAGTAGAATTCCGGTGGCCTTGGCTTTCAGCCGGCCAAGAGCCAAATAGAATAGAATAGTGAACAAATATAGAGTAGAATAATTTCAGTTTTTAGTGGGAAAAATAGTGATTCCAAAGTTCCGTCCACAAAAGGAAAGGGGGATCAACTTATATAGCAGTAGAACAAGCACATAAATAAGGAAATATAAATAATCAGATCCTAAAAGGAAAGAAGCACATAAATCAATTAAAAATCAAATTAGGAGAGTAAGCTAGTAAACCCTACTTTTAGGAAAAAACGAATATTAACAGAATATTCAAAAATAAAGTAGCACAAGATGAATAGAGACACGAATGGTACTAAAATCAGAGAATCAAAATGATTAAGAAAACTCCGAAAACCCTAATTTTAGGGTAAGACAAATATTGATAAAAATAAAATACAAACAGGCCATAGTAGAATATCGAGTGAATATGGACCTAATAATACCTAAAATCAGAGGATCGAACCTATTTTGATTCGATTAAAAGAGATCTAAAAATCCTAATTTAGGATAAGTAAGAATCAACAGAAGATATAGAAATATTCGTACTTACAATAGGACACATGATGAATATAGACAGAATAATCAGAAAAGGCAAGGATCTGAATCGATTTTGGTTAGATTCTTATGAGATCTTCTTGCCATGTTTAGTCAAGCAGTATAGAAAAGGATCCAGTACCAAAGAGAGGCCATATATGGCATAGGGTAGCCATAGAATCCCATATCATATGGGATTATGAGAGATTTTAGGAGAGGCGGCGACTAGGGTTCTTAGGAGGGAGAAGGGAGGTGGTATTTGAGGGCGGGGGACAGTAGGAAGTGATTAGGGTTAGGGGGTTTGGGTGGTAATTAAAAGGGAGGGTGTAATGTGGGCCGTTGATCTCAGAGATCAACAGGCACGATTTAATTTGGGTCTCGGGTCGGGTGGTTAAACGGGTTGGGACCGGGTTGTGGGGTTGGGTTCATTAATTGGTTTGAGATGGGGATTATCTAGGCTAGGGTGTTATATTTGGGCCATCAATTGGGCCGAAAATGGATAGGTTTTTTTTAGGCTAGTTTTTAAATACCTAATATTTAATAAAAAAATAATTTATAAAAGTAATTCATAAGTAACAAAATATCATCTATGCACTAGAAATGATTAAAATAATTACTTAACACTATAAAATATAAAAGGTCATTTTCTGCATAAATAATGTAATTATACATTAATATGGGCTATTATTGCAAAAACGTGCAATTGGCCCTAAAATGCAAATGTAATTTAAAAAAATGCACTGAAAAATATTTAAAACATCATGTTGGTGTAAATGATAAGTTTAGATGATTAAATCATCATAAAAAGAATTTGAAGGATAATTACTGGATATTTATATAATAAAAATACAGAAATAAATCGATTTAAAGCCATTAAAAGTTATGAAAAATTATGAAAAATACTTGTATATGCTTATCAACTAAATGATGATGAACATATACTATTTTGAAAGTATTTATATAGATATTTAAAATATTAAGAAAAATTGGGTATACATAGTAGGTGGTCGGCCACTAGCACTACCGAACCTTCGCCGTGAATCTATAAATATAGACTCTTTCGTTGAAGAAAAACTTTACTTTCACTTTCATCAAAACTTCCAAGTCCCTTAGCCTTTTCCATCTCTTCTCTTTCTCCGCCTGTTGAATCACCCTTTTTAGCATTGAAAACACCGAGTTTTTCCTTCCTTCGCTCTTCTCTACCTGAATCAATGGAGAAAACTTCCAAGACCGTCCCACAAAAGGAGAAAGATCCTTCCTTTTCTTCCTGGTCGGCCGGTGGCAAAACACCAGTGGAACCGCTCCCTCACGAGTATGTTCCTGGCCCATGCACTTTAAAATCCGACTTCAAAGTCGAGAACCCTTCATCGGTCCCAGGCCGATGTGAACATGTGTCAAGATACATTTGTTCCATAATGACGAGCCATCTCTAGGACATGAAGAGGGACTATAATTGGGGGCCCGAGGTCCTGGTACAAATTCCTGCTCCGGAGGAGAGCATTACTACTCATGTCGAGGGGTTTTTAAGTGTTTACACTTACCCCTTCACATTGATTCCCCTCGACCCAGTGATCGTCGATTTTTGCAAAAGGTACCGGGTCACCCTCGGTCAAGTTCACCCCTCATTCTGGCGTATTGTGATTATGCTCCGCTTCTTCACCAGTAAGGCCGAGGGGCTGGAGTTCACTCTTAGCCACCTCATGCGTTTATATCGACCTCGACTTTTCCAAGGATTGATCAAGCTCCAACATCGAGCAATGAAGGCCTTGTTTGCAAGCATCGTTGAGGATAAGGACCGGGGTTGGATGAGCCGGTTCGTGCGGGTAAGGACCTGTGACATCATCCTGGAGGAGAAATTTCCATTCCCCGATGAGTGGAACCCCAAGCGTAAGTAACGCATTGCCCATTAACCTTCATACTTCGCTTTTGCTTTATGTAACGTTTTATCTGTTATGCAGCCATTGATTGGATGCCTCTCGCGGCCCCTGACCTTGAAGAATGGGTTCGGAAGTTGGCCTCGACTTCCTCCCATGCCGAGCGCAACTGGCGTGATTTGGCAAAGGGCAGATCGGAGGCAAAGAACCATGGTAAGGGTTTTCTTTCTTATACTCGAGATACTTTCCATACCTTTCTTTCTTACTAAGCTTCTTTTTTGCAGGCCTGACCAAGGATGCAATCTTGAGGCCCCCGAGTGGCGAAGAAGAGGCCAAGTCCCCGATTCCGAAGTTGGGGAAAGACACGAAAAGGAGGGGGGTCTCGCTGTCCGAGGACCCCAAACCCAAACCTCGAAGGATCAGGAAGAAGGTAATTGATCTCATTGTGGATTCAGTCCAAAACTTGAGAGATGAAGAGAAATAGGAAGAAGAATAAGGTGGCACCTCGACACTAGTGGTTAGACCCAGAAAGGCCGTCGAGGCAGCAAAACCTTTAGAGCCGGAGGCGGCTGCTGCAATCAAGACTCATGATGAAGAGGCTTCCAAGAAAGGTTCGAGTGAGGACCCCGAATCGCTTGGGGTTGAGATCATCTCTCGACCATCCACAAACATATCGGATGGGGCCAGTTATGGAACCCCGAGGGCCGATCAGAGCGCTCTGAGTGACTTGCTCGGGGCAATGACAACAAGTCAATCTCCTTCTCTGCAACTTATTCGGAGGAGGCAATAAGAGAGGCTCGGGACATGAACACTCCCGATATAGGCGGAGTCTCTAGTGAAGGGGATCCCTTTCGGGATTGCTTTACTGGGGTTGATGATGCCTCCGACCTTAATATGCTTCCATTCTCTTCGAAGAGGCCCAACGTCTCCTATCTCGGGTAGGCATTAGTTGTTGTAACTCCTCTTTCTTTCTCTTCTTTCTTTGAGCCCGACTTACATCTTTCTTTTTGTATAGGCCTTTAGCATGTCTCGAGCAGACCTGGGCAAATCGAGGCCGAGATCCAGAAAACCTCGAAGGAGAGGAATGCTTTGAAGGTCCTTTGCGGCCAAAAAAATGAAGAGCTAAAGGACCTTCGAGCAGATTTAGCCAAGGCTCGTAAGGAAGAGGCCGAGATGAACGAGAAGGTAACTATCCTTTTGAAAAAGTACAGACTCGATCCAAGGGTGGAGGCTAACACTTCAATATCTTAGTTGCAGCAAAAGATTGAAAGGATCGAGCTGTTCTGGGGGGAAGTCGATCAAGTTAGAGCTGACTGCGATCGATGGAAGGAGAACATGGACCACATTGCTGCGGAAAAGAGGCTGCCTCGGCCAAACTGTCACCGACCGAAGTTTAACTTCGAAGCACTAAATAGAAAAGTTCAGCCCAGGCTAAAAAGATCGAGGAACTCAAGGCCGAGCTTGCTGAAGCCAAGGCGGAGGTCGAGAAGACGAAAGTCTTAGCTGACAAGTCCATAGCCATGTACCTGGGTGATGTCGAGGCTGCCCGATTACAACTGATGGAGGCTTCTGATCGAGAGCGGTGGACTAATGATTTGGCTAAGTTCCAATCCCGGAGGGAGACCCTCAAAGAAATCCACGCTCGAGGCTTCGACCTATCTGAGGAGATAGCCCAAGCTAAAGTGCTTGAAGCTTATGCCAGGCTGCTTGCCTCCTCCTCCTCCTCCTCCGATGATGATGATGATGATGAGGGCAGCCGAGGTGGGTCTGACAATGGCGAGGGCCCAGAAGGAGGAGCTGCCCCGATGAAGAGGCCGACCCCGATCATAGTTAGGACTTTACTTTTCTTTTTGTAAGACCCTTACAGGTCTCTTGTACACATTTTTCTTCATATATAAAGAAAATTTTTGAATGCCTTCTCAAACATAGAATGACGACAAACTAGAAAACCCTACACTAATCCTATTGATGACAAGTTTGTGCACAAAGTATTTAGAAAAAGAGTTACTCTCTCCGTTCTAATTTATGTGAACTTGTTTGACTGGGCACAAAACTTAAGAAACAATGAAGACTTTTGGAATTTGTGGTTCTAAACAAGTCAAAAAGAGGTCCACAGTATTTGCGTGGTTATAAAAGCTTCTCATTAAGGGTAGAATTAGAAGTTTAAACTAAATTATTTCCAAATTTAAAAAGGTATCATTCTTTTTGGAACAGACCAAAAAAGAAATAATTTCAGATAAATTGGAACGGAGAATGTAAAACAAATAGAAAAAAGACGGAAGGAAAAGAGACGGCAGACTCGACTCTTAAATAGTTTAGTGATGCGTCACTATTCACAATAATGCTGCTCCGAAAGACATAATGGACTATTGTCTCCACAAATTTAGTTATTATTGATAGAGAAGTAAACTCTTAATTTGTTCAAAGTGAGGCTTCTAATTAAAAAACAGGATTCCTAATAGTTACTTTCGGATGTAATAACTAAAAGGGTCCAATTTGATTTTGTTGGTTTCTTTTCCGACGTTCTCTATTCACTTTCGAAGTCCACTACTAAAGGACATCAACTTAAAATATGATTAAAATACGTAAAGCGTATTATGACCATATCTCAAATGAGAAATGGAGAAAACCATATGATATAATCAATACATATTTTGTTTCTTGGGGTTAGTGAAAATACTAAGACATATAAGGTTGAAAAATCCTACTATTATCGAAATAGATGCGTTTGGTCGAGATGTGTTGCATTGATAAAATTAAGAAAGCTTGATTTGATTAGATGAACTTTCGAAGAAAGTAGCAGGCAGAAAATTCCGATAAGATATTACCTAAAGTAAATATATAAGAAAAATTAAACAATATATAAGGTTTTAATTTGTAGACCATTTTTATGATGACGTGATTATATGTACTCCTATTGATTTTTCTTTTCTTGAATGAAACGAAGTCAAAATAATCTTTTCTCTTAGTTTATTTGTACCGGTCATTAACATCATAATAAACATTTTGGAGAAACAAAGGAGAGCAATAAGTTCTCATAAATTTATAACAATAGGGGAAAAACATTGAGATTGCAAAAGCATATGGAAACAAACAAAACAGATTAAACTAGAAGGCAAGCTCACATTCTTATCTTATTAACAGAACAACATCAATCAAACAAACGAAAATAGAACTCTTCTATTTCTTGGGTGCAAATCTTGATTTAATCTGCTGAACTTGCATAGTACCAATTTGGAATGCTTGACCCAAGACATCATCAGGAACACTTGGTGAAGCTGCAAACAACGTTGTTGCAATGGNGGAAACAAACAAAACAAATTAAACTAGAAGGCAAACTCACATTCTTATCTTATTAACAGAACAACATCAATCAAACAAACGAAAATAGAACTCTTCTATTTCTTGGGTGCAAATCTTGATTTAATCTGCTGAACTTGCATAGTACCAATTTGGAATGCTTGACCCAAGACATCATCAGGAACACTTGGTGAAGCTGCAAACAACGTTGTTGCAATGGACTGTGTACCAGGCAACTGGCTATTGAAACCGGCAATAACAGCTGCTGGAACTTTGCCATTGTTCTTTTGAAAATGAACAAGTCCTCTAGGAAAAGCAAATACTTCTCCCTGTACAATGACCTTAGAGACCAAGACATTGGCTGTTGTGATAAAGCCGACATATAGTTGACCAGATAAAACATAAACAATCTCGGTGGCGCGTGGGTGGACGTGGGGTGGGTTAATGCCACCGGGGGCGTAGTCGATTCGAGCAAGGGACACACCAAGTGTGTTAAGACCAGGGATACTCTGAACATTGGCACCAGTGACAAGGGAACCAAATGTGTTGGTGGTGGCTCCTGGCTTTGAAATGACCATTGACGAGAAATCAGCTTCCGTGAACATGGTCTTGCATGCAAATCCATTCACTTTCGTGGCTGTTACAGATATGCAAACACAAAATAGAAAGGATTAGCTAGATTATATACATCAATAATTAATGTTAAGGCGCCGGTTATAATATTAGTGTAATTTAACATGTTGGTGAGGGAATTAAGAATTGTTAGATCAAGGACAAAAATCAGGGTGAGGGCTAGGGCAAAAGCGAGAAGTAGTAAACCTGATAAAAGAACAAAAAGAAGAAGATATAAAAAAGTTTCCAAGAGTGTTGCATTCCGAATTTCAATTTAAAACAACCATAGGTTCATCCAATAGGAAAAAAGAAAATGTAAAAGTTTAGTTAGTCCAATATTGGAGTAGTTCACTTACTTGAGGTGAGATCAGCAACACAAATATCCTGGAGCATATCAGGGTCTCCAGCACAAGCTTTATTTGAGTTGATGGCTAATAATGCCACATTTATCACAATTAACGAAAGTATCTTTCCAAAAGCAGCCATTTGTGTTTTTATGGATAATGAGAAACTAGGCTGTTTATTTATAGGGAAAACAATAAAAGCTTTAGGTGGGAATTCCTAGCTGACCAAATCAAAGTGATGTACTTGGGAATTTAGTTGACATGAGATAATTTGTGTGTAAGAGCACGAAACATGCCCTTTGCTAATTCTTTATTTTGACCATCATTCCCAAGGCATCTCGTCTCCATTTGGTGCCTTGAGGTAATTAGTTGACTCGCATTAATCGAATTTTTATCAGGTTTTATCCATTGTGTTGTTAGTTAATTCTTTAAGGAAATCAAGTCCTTTACTAAAAAGAATATAAATTGTCTCCATTTTATCACAATTTGATGAAATGTTCTAACTGGCTTGATGCACCGTTTGACTTGCACAAAAAAGTTTACTATAATTTAATTGCGTGAATATGTTTAAGAGCTCAGAGTTAAAATAAGGTCTAGTTGGCAACTACCTAAAAGAAGGGAAAGTAAACATAAAAAAAAGAGAAAGAACCTTAATAATACATACTGAATTACCAAAAAAATTCTAAAGGTATCTGAGTTTTGAATGTTCACTTCACTCATCAAAGAATTATGATCGTTTATTACTGAGGATATAATATTTTCTAATATCCTTCCCACTCTTTAAGGAAAGTTAACAAGCAAGAGAATCTGAAATGGTCCAATAATTTTTTGAGAGGAATGAAGAATATAAGCATATCTTGGATGCCGTCCCAATTGGAAATATATTACTCCAGTTTTGTAATTTATAACGTAGCTCCTTAAGACACCAAATGAATGGTGCGTAATTCATCCGATAAAAAAATATTATTGGAATAGCAGAATTATGTTTTCAGACACTTGTTCCTTTTTAAATTGCAGAGACTAATCATGATATATAGTTTTGAAATTTAAATTACCGGCACAAGGATAATTAAAAGTTTTGAAGTTTGATTGGACTAATCAGTGAAAGGGTTTTGGCCACGGCCTGCCATAATCTAATCATATCAGGGAAGATGACCTGAATCTCCAAAAAAGGTGTATTCCAGGAAAATTAAAATGGATTAGTTGGTACTGAAGTACATCATTTCACATCAAGGCAAAGCCAAGAAGACAGTCATGTCCATCAATACCGGACCTGAGAACAGATAGTATGCTTGGTATTCTTGAGCTGGGAGGCTATTTTTCTGCTACCCAAACGCTTTATGCCATTCGTTACTCCCTTTTGAACATGTTTTATTTTTCTTCGACCCCCCTCTTTTGGAATCAAGTATAAAAAAAAAAAAAGAAACAAAGAATCGAAGACCCATGCCACTAGAAAATAGGAGCTAAGATAACTTGAGAAGAGAAGCAAAGGAAAAGGGAAAGAATGATGAAAAAAAAGAAGAAAAACAACAATGAAATCTTTCGTGTTAGTTTGAACTAAGTTTGACTTGATTCCTTTAAAGGATACGTAGGCAGCTCTATACTAGGGTTCTGTCCAACCAAATCAAAAATGAAATTCTCAGTATCTGAACTGGGGCCGAAGTTATTTTTTATTTTTTTATGAAGAGTCGATTCCAAGAATTGTAAGTGCACAACCCCGTCATCTTTGATCTATTCTGAGCCTTCATATGGCCCTTTCTTTCTAACCCTTTCCAAAAGCCTTCCAATTAGTCTTTAAGAATGCCAAAGGAAGCACACAATAAGCAACAATTGTCATACGACATGGAAAAATGCCAAGTTGTTCACACAAAAAGGCAAAAAAAAAAGAAGAAGAAGAAGATAATGAATGAAAATGAGAGAGTCTTATTGGTGAAAACCCTCATGGGCACTGTAAGACGATGGTAAGTAAAGATAAATAAATGAGAGAGGCTGATTGGTGAAAATCTTTTGGGAAACTACTGGTCGAAGGTGAGCCGTGATGCAAATGATTGGCACAAAGAGGCCAACTTCAAAGACGAAATGGAACAACAAGAAGAAAGGATAGAATGTTTGGGTAGATTCAGCCACTCAGTCCAAAGTGCATGTCATGATCATTAAAGTTGGCTACCATATTCAAAGGTGCCTTTTCTTTCTTTCTTTCTTTCCCCGTAAAGTGCATTTACAGTTAAATATTATTCCCTCTCACTTTTACATTGAATCATTTTGTCCATTTGCATTTTTATTTTTGAGTCAGTTTTTGTTAAAACAATCGAGAAGTGATTTTAAAATCTGTTACCAGCTTTCCAATTGTACAAAGCAAGTCCAATCTGAATACATCAAAAAGGACATACCCAGAAAGCAACATGCATAATAAGTTGTTGAGGTTAAACAAGATCCGAGGGTTCATGCAAATGGAAGTTCCAAAGCGAAAACTTTGTTGGTCTATTTGCCTAGAAGCCAATTAAAAAAAGGGCCTAAAAATTGGTCACTGTTTTCCAGAAGTGCAAAACAAAGGATGTGAGGCATACATGACATTGACGAAGGCACAAATCCAACTGTTCCTCCGATAATCCGAACAAGTTGTTTCGAAGAAATCATAAAGGTCGCTAAGCAAGAATTGCATCAAGGGAAAAGCTGATAGTACCACAGACACAAACTGATATCGGGCGCAAGATAATCAAGTTTGATTTTTAGAGGAAAAAACCGTCAAAGCAAAGACTTTCTTTGTAGACAAGGTTCAGCAACACCTTAGACATCCGGGTACGAAACAGTCAAGGGCGACATTAGAAAGCCAAAGTTTTCGGAACAATGTATAGAGCGTCCAAGACTTTTGATACCATTACTGGCAAACCGTTTCTCAAACAACGAGGTGGCCGCAGATTCAAACTGCTCAGGGCATTCAAGGCCACAAACCGACCACCATTATTAAACTTACAAATCATTCTTTATTTGAACTAGGAAACAAAGTAGCATAGAAGTGAAGTTCTCAAAGTACAAATGTCACTAAAGGTAAGTTCTTCAAAGTCTCTACTTTTTATTTCTAGGCATTCCCATAATTACGTCATCAGCCACTTCATTTTCCAGCATAAGGTACACCAGTCCTTAGTTGAGATTTCATTTTTGATATAGGGCACACCCACTCCCTACTCGCATGTTCAGTATAGGGTACACCAATCCCTAGCTTTATTTTCCAATATAAGGTACAACAATCTTTAGTGAGGTTCCATTTTCATACAAGGTATCCTATCCCCTGGTTACTTTCTCTCTAAGTGATACACGGAGCCATCCCTTGGTTACATTCTCTCAGCGATACAGGGTGCCAATCCCTGGCCATATTCTATCTCAATAATATAGATGCCAACCCTTGGTTATATTCCTTCTCACTAATACAGGGCCCCAAACCTTGATTATATTCCCTCTTAATGATACAGAGGCGCCAACCCCTGGTTACATTCTGTTTTAGTGATGCAAGGCGCCAACCCCTGGTTATATTCCCTCCAAATCATTCAACCTCACTCGTAGGAGACACACTTCCTAGTTTGAGTTATTCCAGTAGGAGACACACTTCCTATCCTGAACCACCAATCCTAGGAGACACACTTCCTAGTACAAACCTTTCAACCTCATTCGTAGGAGACACACTTCCTAGTTTGAGCCATTCCAATAGGATACACACTTCCTAATATTGAATCATTAATCCTAGGAGACGCACTTACCAGTCCAAGTTTTTCAACCTCACTCGTAGGAGACGCACTTCCTAGTTTGAGTCATACCGATAGGAGACGCCCTTCCTAATATTGAACCATTAATCCTAGGAGACGCACTTCCTAGTCCAAGCCCTTCAACCTCATTCGTAGGAGACGCACTTCCTAATCTGAAGCATTAATCCTAGGAGACGCACTTCCTAGTCCAATCATTTCAACCTCACTCATAGGAGACACACTTCCTAGTTTGAGTCATTCCAATAGAAGATGTACTTCCTACTCTGAACCATCAACCCTAGGAGACACACTTCCTAGTCCAAGAATTTCAATATCATTCGTAGGAGACACACTTACTAGTTTGAGCAATTATAATAGGAGACACACTTCCTAATATGAACCATTAATCCTAGGAGAAACACTTCCTAGTACAAACCCTTCAACCTCATTCGTAGGAGACGCACTTACTAGTTTTAGTCATTCCAATAGGAGACGCACTTTCTAACCGGAACCATTAATCCTAGGAGATGCACTTTCTAGTCCAATCCTTTCAACCTCACTCGTAGGAGACACACTTCCTAGTTTGAGTTATTCCAATGGGAGACACACTTCCCAATCTGAACCATCAATCCTAGGAGACACCATTCCTAGTCCAAGCCCTTCAACCTCACCCGTTGGAGACACACTTCCTAGTTTGGGCCATTCCAATAGGAGATGCACTTCCTACTATAAACCATCAATCCTAGGATACGCACTTCCTAGTGCAAGACTTTCAATCTCATTCGTAGGAGATTCACTTCCTAGTTTGAACCATTCTAATAGGAGATGCGTTTCCTAATATTGAAAAATTAATCCTAGGAGACGCACTTCGTTAGTCCAAGCCTTTCAACCTCATTCGTAGGAGACACACTTCTTAGTTTGAGCCATTCCAATAGGAGACACACTTCCTAATATTGAACCATTAATCCTAGGACACGCACTTCCTAGTCCAAGTTTTCAACCTCACTCGTAGGAGACGCACTTTCTAGTTTGAGTTATACCGATAGGAGACACACTTCTTAATATTGAACCATTAATCCTAGGAGACACACTTCCTAGTCCAAGCCCTTCAACCTCATTCGTAGGAGACACACTTCCTAATCTGAAGCATTAATCCTAGGAGACGCACTTCCTATTACAAACCTTTCAACCTCACTTGTGGGAGGCACACTTCCTAGTTTGAGTCATTCCAGTAGGAGACACACTTCCTAATTGAAACCATTAATCCTAAGAGACGCACTTCTTAGTCCAAATCCTTCAACCTCACTCGTAGGAGACGCACTTCCTTGCTTAAGTCAACCTTACTCATTCCAATAGGAGACACACTTCCTAATATGAGTCATAATCCCAGGAGACGCAATTCCTAGTTCGAGTCCTTGAATCTCGCAGTCATTCCAATGCTACCAATGGAAAATGCACCTCATAATCTAAGTTTTATCAGTTCTACTTCTAATAGAAGCACACTTGATTCGGAGTCTTCAATATCATTTTTTCACCTTTCAAATAAAACAAGCTGATTTGCAGCTTTACACAATAACTCACAAGATTTTCTCAGCGCCAAACTGGGGCAGAAAATTTTGTTCGTTTTGTTCGTCTTTGATGTCTTTTAAAGTCCCCGCCGTAAAGAAAATTTTTTGATGATTAAATCTTGCAATTTCATTTCTCATCAGAATAATGAAGTCTTTCGATCACATGATAGTTTGAGTTAACTTTGACGATGTGTCAGCAACACAACTTCTCAAGATTCATATTCTCAAATTCGGATCAGGAAATAAAGCAACTGAGATTGAGTCTATAATATTTTAGTCAAAGAGCGTCAAGATCCAATATAAGGTCAACACAAGCAAGCAGGTCAAGAATCAAGATTTGACTCTTGAAGACACATATATAGGAATTTTGTAACTTTTTAGTTTGCAGAAATATGTAATTCTCTTCCCTTTTTCTTTTGATGTAAGCAGCAAGTAACAATAATAATACCAAGTAATAGTAACAACAAAAACAAAAACAACAACAACAACAACAATACAGTAGTAACAACCTTAACTCAGTATCCGGTAGTCCCAGCTACCAAATTTTCTCAGAACTACACATACCTGATTCCTTTATAGCCAAGGATATGTCGGCAACCTCAAAAGCAAGGTTCGGTCACCTTTTAAAAAAATATGCTTTCATTGGAGTGATATTTGAGCAAAAATTAGCCATGGCATTCACTTTCCTTTGCAAGAAAACTCTTCATGTTCTCGAGCAAAGAGGGGCAGCTGTGAATACCTAATTTGTGCACAATTTAAATGCTCCTAAAGTTGTTAATGTTAATTCTCCTTCAATAACTATTTTTCTTATATTTTGTGCATTTTTTGAATTTCTTGTCATAAAAATACAAAAAAAAAATACTTTTCTTTTTTGTGTGTGCTCTTTTAATCGACTAATTATTTGATAAGTTAGTCAAATTAATTTCTCATTTAACTAATTCAATTGTTAGCTAATGAGTTTTATTAGGTTTTGTTTTATTGGTTAGTATTTAGGTTAATTAGATTGTAGTTTAATAAGATAAGATTAAAGAAAAATGGGCTAAAAATGAAATGGTAAAGTGGCTAAGAGTGCAATTTCAATGCCAATTAAATGGCTACCAGGTTAATGTTCAAACGACGTAGTTTTATAAACACGTCGTTTTGGTTAAGTTACAAAGGGTCAATCCTAGCCATCAGATCTTATTCAATCCAATGACCCTAATTTAATCTTTCATTTCATATATAAAGATAAAAAATCAGATTTTGCTCTAATTAACCCCAAAACCTAAACCCTAGCTCCCTCTCTCTTCTCTCATTCTCCCACCGCCGTCGCGCCTCTGCCTACCGGCGCCGCCATCCGACCACCTCATTTCCGCCCCAAAAATTCACCATCTTCTCCTCTCTTCCTCATCTTGCTATATCTCTAACTCAAATCTTTCAAAAACCTTCCTATCTCCACGAATCTAGAAAAAAACCGAAACCCTAGCCGCCCTTTTTCTCAAATTCTTGAAGTTATAGATATCCCCACACTACAATACCTACATCAACGGATAGAGCTCTTCAAGACCTACCTATTGATGTCAATTTCACCCCGAAAATCCAGCGATGAAAATCCGGTGACCACCCTACTGCCGATCCACCGCCACCCCTCAACCACCAATGTCTCTCGTTTCTCTTTTCAAACTGGCCTCGAGCAAGGTTGTGTTGTTGATATAATTGAAACCGGAATCGAATTCATATGAGTTCTTGGTTTCAATGAATATCAACAATCGAAGCTTGCTCGAACCGCACAACCAGCAATGCCACCGTGCTAGTGCTACTGCTACTGCCCGGATGTTTGAAGTTGGGTAATATCGATTCCCTTTCTCCCCGTTCTTTTTTTTTCTATCTTTTGTGACTGATTTTAGTATTTTAGTATAGGTTTAAGTTCTTTTAATCATTTCTTCTTTTTTAGTTAGTTTGAAAATCGCTTTCACAGATAATACATGTTGAAATCCTAGTCCTTTTTCATTTTTCTCTCCTTTTTTTTTTATGTTAAATTTAGCTTTAGTTTAATTTATGTTCTGTTTTATTTTCTAAATTGTGTTGGTCATATGCTCAGTTTCTTTTATGACTACATTTTGGTTGTGCTTGTTAACAATTCTCTTAATACTTATATTATCTCTATTCGATTTTGATTCATGTGATGAATTTGATTGAAGTTCGAATTAGCAAGTTAGTTTGGTTCATTATCGGAGCAATTCAATTGGTTTACAATTATACTAATCTTCCGTTGGCTGTTATCAGTTTCAATCTGATGAAATATAGTCCTTTAGTTATTTAGTTGCTAGTGTTAAAGTTGAGGGTGTAGAAGTGAATGATTGAGTAGAGTACATAGTTGGTTACTTTTACTATTTGAAGCATGCTAAGAGTACAACTACTCTTCTTGTGTATGAATTTAGTGAATATAACTATCCTTTCTCCTATTTGTGCAGTCCTTGGACAGGTTTTTGGTGAGAAAAGTAAGTCTCTTGGACAGATTTTTGGTGAACCAAAATCTGTCCAAAGGTGCTTGCTTTTCCTACTTAAAGAGGTCTCCTCTTACTCATTTGGACACACTACACAGACACTCCATCACCCTAAAGACATATCTTTTACACTAAAAAGAAAACACAAAACCGGAGAGGAAAAACCAACAGTTAAAACTTTAAGAGTTTTGGAGTGATTTTTTGAGAGAAAAGAACACCAAAAAAGTAAAAGATATTGAAGCTGTTTTTGGGTTCTCATTTCACTAAAAGTTGGCTGAAGTTCTAAGGTTTGTTCTGGGTCTATTTCACTGCTGTTTCTGCTGTTTTTACTGTTGTTTTCTGTTCGTTTTCACTGCTGTATCTTTGATTCTCTACAATACAGGTAACTTTTGAACCGTTTGTAATGCAAATTTCGCTTAGCAATAACTGAAGATTTTAACCAATTAGATTGCTGGGATATATTTGATTTTATTCTATGAGTTTGTTTAAGTGCTTTAACATTTTTATGTATGGCTCAGGCACGTGACTATGTAACTAATAACTTGAATTTTTTTTATTCTTCTTTAAATGTTAGTTGAAGCACTTTGTTAATCCTGATTGATCGCGGAAAAGATCATAGGCTAGCCATTATGGTTTTAACATGATTACTTTATCTAATTCTTGAAAGAAGAGGGGTATATAAGCATATACTGCTTTTATGTTTCTGAGAGGCTCATGAGGCTCATGCCATCACTGTCCGGATACTAGAGCTAAACGAAAATTGATAATCAATGTTCAAGTTGAATTGGTTAGAGTGAACATGTTAGAAAAAGAGAGGTGATTGAAGGTTGATAGATTTTAACATAGTTCATTAAGTTCGTCTTTCAGTGTTGGAGTGAGCTATTTTGGTCTCCAATTTTAACTAACTTTGATAGGTTAGTCAAGTATATAATCTTAGCAAGCGAATATGTATTTTATCTTTTAGAAAATGAGTCTGGGCTGTTTGATTTGGGAAATAACAAGTTGTTAAGTAAAAGGAGATCTTATATTATTAGTCTTAAATTATTGTTGGTAGATTTCCCAATGCACACGCAAGTGTACGTGGTCGACAAGTAATATAGGAATTGAAGTCCAGATATCGTACCCACATGGACTTGTGATTAACTATCTATTAAACTAAACTCAAACAAATATTTAACTAGAATTAATCTAAAATAGTAAATTAAAAGATTAAA